>ML099663.1:0-18864 GCA_003697995.1 Taxidea taxus jeffersonii
GGGTGACATGGGAGTCATAGGTGTTCTGAGGGTCTTGTCCTGGGCATATGGGCTGGACGTAACCATTCTTTTAACTTATGGCTAAAGTTATTTAAATATCAGAATAATTAAGATCCTCTACAGCCACTATTAACAATTAAGGGCCCTAAAGAAGAGTCTCAATCCTGTTCTCTCTCACCACCATTCCTCTCCTGATGGCTGAATGGCTGAATGGCTGCCTCAAATGTTAACATTGGCTTTCTCCTGACAGTGAGTCTCCCTACACAGGGATATTGTTTTTTCTTCTTTCCTCTTCTCACATTATCTTTCTCTCACCTTCTTTGCCTTTCTCTTACCTTCTTTGCCTTTCTCTTGATTTCTACGTTCCATTAGTAGGGAGACATTTTACCCATTAAAATACTGCCCTGGGTGTTTCCCGACCCATAAGAATTTGACAGCTGACCCATCTGCCCTGTCTAGGGGGCCAGCCCTCAGGGGACGCAGTGCATTTTTTTCTGAATCTGCCCACCTTCCCAGGCAGAGCTGGACCCCTGAAATCCTAACCCAGCAGCGAAAACCCACCAAGAAATTTCTCCACTACACCTCTTCTTTCCTGGTCATATTATCCAATCAACACAACTCCCACTTTGGCATGACCAAACTCTAGTGGGTTTTTACTATAATGCCAGCACCGTCTAAGCGCTTATGTTCTTTCTGTCTCCTTTTGGGTGATGGCAGGAGGTGATATCAGCTCCATTTAAATAAAGAAGGAAACGGGAAGACACCAAAGTCACCACATCATCTGGTTATGCAATGACTCAGAAGCCAAGTGAGAACTACATTTTCAGCTTTATTTCAACATTTCATCAGAGTCAGTAGAGGTCTAACCTTTCCCGTTGCCCCTCAGAGGGCTCTGTTTTCATACCTACACTGAGATTTTCCACACAGACTCATGGAGATGGGGATTCCCCCAGACCCGCCCCTCTCCCTCGGCCACTCTTTGCCTTCCTGGTGCTCCCCCCAGACTGGCTGAAGGGGAGGGTCCCTCAGCAGCCTCTTTCACCACACAGATGCCTGTGACCAAGAACATGTCCTACTATTCCAACTGTGGAACGGGACCCCCAAGGCACTGCTCTGGTGAGCTCCCCTTCCTGGTCTGCTCTGCACAGGTCTCCACCTCGGGGCCAAAGTGCCTGAGAAGGTGGGACTTCCGAATTCACATGAAGGCTGCTGACTCTCAGAGAGAGGGTTGGGGCGGGGGGCGGAAGCACCAATGGTCATGAACTATGCCCTCACAGAGGGGGTTGAGATCAGGGCCAGCTGCTGAGGTCAGCCCGATGGAATGCTTCTAGGTGACACACCCTCTCTTGTCAAGGGTGTGAGTCAGAGGATATGACGCAGCCCTGCCCAGCTATGAGCAAAACTGCACCCCAGAAGCACGGAAAGGAGGAAAGCCGGGATGCACCACCCCCACCAGGGCGAGCAGGTGGCTCTCCTCTGGGGCAAGGGGGCGGGACTCTACTGCGTTTCACCCACTGAGTCTGCGCCGTCTCTCTTTCCGACCAATCAAAACGAGCGTTGGGTGCGTGGATGCGTTTGGTCTTCCGGCTTCTTGGGAGCCGACAGGAGGAAGCCATTTGTCTCCAGCAGCAACTTCTGGGAGGAAGGGAGCGTCTGCTCAGTGGAGGTCAAGGTCAGGGGGCGCCCGGCTCCCAGCACACTGTAGGCAGTCAGCCAGCAAATAATGGACTCACCGAGCTGAGGAATGGGAGGTCTGCACTCGGGCCTCCCCATCCTGTCCACAGGTCTCTCCCTCTTACCCCGCAGTCACATTTTCTCAACGGGAGGAACTGCAACTCAGAACAATTCAGGGACTCAGAAACGGCACTGATGAGCTCAGCACATTCCCCAATGAGATCCGGCAGCTGGGGGCCCTACTACAGTGGCCTAATTGTGGGACACGGCCGGCCTATGACTTAAAAAAAAAAAAAAGAAAAAAAAATGTAGTGTTGAAAAGAAAACCACAGGCCCAAAATGGCATCACCGAGGCCTTATCACCAAACGAGGACTTAATATCTAAGCGATCTGCAATTTCACTCTCCCCCAGAAATGTAGCCTTAACGGGTCAGTTAAGAAATTTCTGATCAGCACCCATGAGGTGAACTGTCCCGCGGGCCCTCTCCAACCCCGGAAGAAAGATGAGGTCATCCTCCTAATAGGACCCTCTGCCCTTCTCTCTAAGGAAAGGAGACCTCGCCTGGAAGAGTCAGTTACTTTCTTTAGCGATTAACTTCCTTGTTCTACTTCCTTCCTAGAAAAACCGTCCATTTTCCACAGCTCCTCAGAGCTCCCCTCTACTTGCTAGATGGCATGCTGCCTATTGGTAAATCGTTTTTTATTTTTTTTTTAAAGATTTTATATATTTATTTGACAGAGATCACAAGCAGGCAGAGAGGCAGGCAGAGAGAAAGAGAGAGGAGGAAGCGGGCTTCCTGCTGAGCAGAGAGCCCGATACGGGGCTCGATCCCGTCCTGGGATCATGACCTGAGCCAAAGACAGAGGCTTTAACCCACTGAGCCACCCAGGCGCCCCTACTGAGTCACTTTTTAAATAGAGCAAATTGATCTCCAGTTCCTCGGTTGAATTTTTGTTCTTTCACAGTGATTTCCACAGAGATGCCTCAGGCCTTACTGAGATGGAACCAGCGTCTGGACTTGGGCCTCCTGGCCAGGGTGACACTGAGGGGCCAGGAGCCTGTTGCTGGGACAGGTCGGCTGCTTGGAGCACGGAGTGTGGGGCCCCAGGTTCCAAGGGCTCTAAAAGCCACTGCTGTGAACAGCGCAGGCCTGAAGCACTGTGCCCAAGATGGGAAAAGAAGCCTTCGGGCAGGTAGGCAGGCCGGTTGGCTTTGCGGGCCCTGGATGCCCACTTAGCCTGCTTTATAAGCACAGGCCAGCTCCGTTCTCAGGGTCCCTCCCCGACCTGGGAGGGGCCAGTTGCATAGTCCCAGAAGGGGTGGAGAGCCTTGAACCTGACCTCCGCCACCCTAAGGCATGGGGGTTAGATGGAGGAGCCCCAGCTGCACCAGTCAGGTAGATGCAGGTTTTCAGGGTGAGGCCCCAAGGGCCTCACTCCCCAGAGAGAGGGCCCTGACTTCTTCCTTAAAATGTTCTCTGCCCACCCTTCTCATTTGCTTCTTACAACACGGAGCTATCCTGCTGTCCTAGATGGATGGGAAGTTTGGCTTCCCATACTCAGTCCTGCATCCTTTCCACAAGGACAATCTCACCTATCACCCCTCGTCTATTCTGTCATCCTCCCTCTTCCATCATTCAGTCTGTCCCTCCACCACCTCACTGAGCGGGCATGGTGTGCCAAACCCTTTGCAGGCCTGGGGACACAAAGTCCCAGCCTGCCAGGAGCTCCTGCTGGCATTCAGGGAAAAGCCCCCATGGCATCACGAGGACCCCACGTAAATTTTGTGACTGTGGCAAGAGGGAAGGACAGCAGAGCAAACAGTATGCCCCCAGGGAGGTGGGGTGGGGAGACCTCTTATCCAGGAGTCGGGACCTGAAAGGTTGAGCCGATTTCCCCAAAGACAGGTGGGCCTCATTCTGGGAAGAAGGGAAGAGTGCACTGGGGCCTGGGCTGTGAGGAGCATGCTGATTTGGAGAAAGAACGAAGCTGAGGCACCCTGGGTTTGCTGAAGGCTCAGGGCTCAAGGTGAGCTTGGGGGGGCTGGTGTCTCCATATGCTGACCCTCTTTCCCCTTGTGAAAGGCTCACCCTGTTCCTGAAATTGGGGAAGCGTGGCACACTTTCCTCTCAGCCGCCTCCTGCCTCCTCCTCTGGGATAATTAATTAATATGTCCAGTCCCTCCCTCCTAGATCCGGCCTCGCAGGCACCCCTCCTGCTAGTCCTTGCTTTGACTCTCAAGCATGACCTGCCTTCCCAATTTGCCTGGAGCAGGAAGGCAAAAAAACAGAGTTGAGATCAGCAGCTATAGGAATGAGAAAGCAGCCCTCTCAGGAATCCTAGCAAACAAGTAAAACAAAAGCAGGAAGGATGTTTTAAAGGAAAATCCTCACACAGGAAGTAGGGAGACAAAAATAAAGAGAAAGGGAAAAGCAAACCAACTTAGGTCACCTGTAAAAACCACTAAGTTAATGAAATACAGGATGTGACAAAATGAATCAGAAAAAGCTGGGGAAGTAATCAGCAAACACCTAAGTATATTAATATACTTAGGTAATTAAGTAAACATTTAAATAGCAGTCGCAGTGTAAGCCCTTTTCTAAGCATGAAACGTATTAATTCAGTTAAGCCTCACGGAAACCCTATGTGTTGAATACTCTTATTATCCCCACTTTACAGATGGGGAGACCGAAGCACAGAGAAGCAAGGGAAGTGAAGTTGGGAAGAATGGCTGTACACAGTGGATAGGAATTAGTTGCCTGCATGTGTTGTAACAGAAGTTCACAAAGAGTAAGTTTCCTTGAGGGGGATGGGAGAATTCTTGCCTCGTGTTCTTCCTGTTCTCACCTGAGAGAGTCGCGTTATATGGAGAGTCATGCCTGCTGAAGTCCAAGTTTGGGACTCAGGCATGGCCTGGGTAAATGGCAGTCTTTTTACATGACAGCCAGAATGAGTCCTGGAGGAGAAAAAAACCTACCCATACAGAAAACTGGTCCTAAGAGAGGGGAGGGCAGGCACACCGCCTTCTTCTAAGACTAGAGATGAAGTAAATGGCTATGCTTAGCTTCCAGATCTGTCTCCTGCTGCAGCCCCGTGGACTCATTCAGGCCTGAATCTCATTTCAAACATGATGAGAGTAATGGCGGCTAAATACAGAGCTGTTTCACAAAACCCTTGGGTGCGTGGGCCAGTGTATAGGTGTATAGCACTAAAAGGAAGTTAAGGATTTTTTCCCACTTTTTCAAGGAACATTCTACAACTCAGAAAACCCCCAACCAACCCCTCAGCCCTGAGGTTTCAGTATCTCAGTGCCTTGTGTGTGGGCTCCAGGGTGTCTGGGGGAAAGAGAATGAGGAGAACAATGGCGTCCACAGGAGGGCAGAGACTAACCGCCAGCACCTGGCAGTGTCCAGCAGGAGTGTGGCCTAGCCCCCAGGGCACACAGCATGGTGTTCAGAAGGGGCAGCAAGTCCCCACCAGAACCCTGGTACCCAACAAAAGCTACTATAGTATCTGGAAGCAACGACGGGGCCTGGTCGTTACTGACGTGTCTAGCAAAGCTGTAGCCACACAGAAGAAATATAAACAAGAGGAATAATCTTATTCACAAGGAAATGTAGGAAGAAACCCTAAAGAATCCTTGGGGGGAAAGATCTGTGTCGGGGTGCCTGGGTGGCTCAGTGGGTTAAGCCTCTGCCTTCAGCTCAGGTCATGATCCCAGGGTCCTGGGATCGAGCCCCGCATCGGGCTCTCTGCTCTGCGGGGAGCCTGCTTCCCCCTCTCTCTCTGTCTCTGCCTGCCTCTCTGCATACTTGTGATCTCTGTCTGTCAAATAAATAAATAAAATCTTTAAAAAAAACCCCACAAATTCAACTAGTCTTATGGAGAAGTATTTGAGTTGCTTTCATTTCAACTTCGACTTTAGGCAGCATCGGTGTTTTAAAAGAAAAACGTGTTCACAAAGAATATATTTTTCTGAGACAAGACAAGATATTTTAAGTGATGATAACATCAACCCAAAGGAGAGTTTGTGTTTAAAAAAAAATTAGTGTCTTAGAAATCTGTGTTCAATTTTGTTTCCTTAAAGCTTTGCTAATTACTGTTGAATCTTTTCTTTTCCTATTGTTTGGGATAATGGTAGTGTTTCTGTGGACAAAATCCAAGACTCAAGAGTACAAAAAGAAAGCTCATGGCATTTAGGTCAAGATCTGATGCTCACCTCTCCCCTCCCGGCCCCCCCACCCCCTCTCCTCCGCACACCCCTGGTTTTGATTCATTGTGGTCTTGGAGGCATGACCTTATCTATTAATCTCAGTGACATTCTGGGTTCTGAAAGGGCAAAACTCTGAATGGCAAATAGTAAGATGAAAGTATTGAATCTCTTTAGTCCGTCTGGATCCTAGAGCACTTTATTTTCAAGGACAGATAGTCTGTACAACTAGCCCTCAGGGTGATCACTCCGGTTATAGCTAATGCAACAAATACTATTCAACTTTCACAAAATAAGAATTTTATACTGTCTGGCTTGTTCTTAATTCTTCCCTAAGGGCCTATTTGGTTTAGCATCAAATATAAGATTAAGAGCCTCTAAATTTTAGCTGAACAGCCACTCAAGGGATTTAGATGATCTCTTTACACAACAGAGAGTTAGTGTGTAGCTGACACCTCCCGCTCAGGGAGCACAGGCTTACACATACGATACACCTCAATTTCCCAAGGTTGGTTGTTTATTTGAAAGCAAAAGGGAGAATACTATTACTCGGCCCTCAAAAAATCAACTCTGTTAGTTGCAGAAAACTTGGGCCAAACAAATCTCTATCAATTTTTTTAAAGATTTTATTTATTTGTCAGAGAGAGAGAGAGAGCAGCCAGCAGGGGGAAAAGCAGACTCCCCACTGAGCAGGGAGCCTGATGCAGGACTCAGTGCGAGGACTCAGGGATCATGACTTGAGCCGAAAGCAGACGCTTAGCTGACTGAGCTACCCAGGCATCCCAAGTCTCTGTCAATTTATAATGAATAAAGCAAAAGAAGAGAATTTTACACTGACTATATAATCACATAAAAATATGTGTGTGTGTATCTACACATGTATGTATTTGCATAAATCTTAAATCTGCATGGCATAAAGGACATGGGGAATTAATAATGCGACAGGAATTCAGACTTTGGTCTTTCAAGACTGATTCTGATGCTCCTTGCTTTACCGTGGGCTGTAACCCAAACGGGAATAGAAACTTGCAGGCCAGAGAAGAAAAAAACATGCAGGGTAGTACCTCTCAATCTCAGCAGCTGGCCAATAAATATTTTTTGTATAAGTAGTGAATCATAATATGTGCTTTTCTTGTCTATTTGGACTTAAGATTGTTTAAGTGATTTTAAAGAGATGGCAAGGATAGAGAAACAGAAGGCGAAAGGCGATAATAAAGATAAAAGGAATGAAAAGAAATTTCTCTTTTTTTCTCTCCCTCTCTCTCTCTCTTTAGAAAAGCTTTTCTCCAGACATTCTAGAACCATATAAAGAGCTGAAAAACTCCAAAAGCCTCGCTGTGAAGTTACAAAGCAGAGGAGAGCTCTGGAAATGGGAATGGGAATGGAGGAATGGAACGGGGAAGGTTCAGGAAGACAGAACACCAGTTGGCCAGACCTGGCTCAGCTGAAAATGCTTTCGTGCCACTGTGCCCCAGCAGAGCGGAGTCACTCTCCTACATTATTTGCAGGTGAGAGGAAATATTTTTTTTTAATATCTGACTGTATTATCTTTGTGGGGTGAATGCAAATATTTGTATGCATAAACACATTTTGAATGACGGCAATTGATGGTTACATTTTCCAGAATTAATTATTTCCATGTTCATAACGCTTGAGTGCCTATCCAGTTGCAAGGTGGAGGGAGAATGAGAGAGCCCCCCACCAGGTTGTACGCAGCTCCTTCATTCACGAGGAACGAACAGGTTTGGAGATTGCATATGGTCTCCATACGCCCAGCTTACATAAGGTTATATTTTTAAATGTGAGGGTGTGACTAAGCCTTCAAAAACTACTTAGCCTGCCTTACATGGCTTCAATTCTCCAAAGTCGTGCATTTTCTGCAAATGGAAGTCAGGGAGTAACCTTTGCTACACCTTCATTTCCTCCCACAGGGGCCCCCCCTTCTGCTCAGAGGACCTCTCGCCCTGGTAAGAAATGCTAATGATATGGCAACGGCAACCAAATAAAAGATTAGGAGCTGCTAGGGAAAGACTATTACTCATAACTCGGTATACATCCTGTCAGTTATCCTGCCCTGATGAACAGTATGTGACGGGAAACTAGGAAGTGATCAAAGACCTCCCAACCCCATCTCCTTGAAGGGAAGGCAGAGCGTTGAGTGACGGTCGGCATACGGGGCACCTTGCCACACACACTGAAGAGTGGGGGCGGGGCTCGTCCGGCACTCAGACCACTGCAGAAAGCCTCTGTGCCCTATAAAGTATGGGTATAAAAGGGTTTGACGTTCAGGTCGAAGTAGTTAAGTCAAGAGTATAAAGGGTCTGAAATGAATGTCTCGTCCCAAACCAAAATATTGATTAAGAGCGAGGGGAGAAGCATAATCAGGCAAGTGAAAGGGTGGCTTTGCCTAGAAAATACATTTTTTTTTGTCCCTTCTCTTTTTTCCAGTTTGTAAATCACGTGATCTAATCCACACGCCGTGATCGAAACAAAATTTGTCACATCTCTGAGTGTGTCTGTGGATAGTCAGTAGCTTAATTTTTGAATAGCAGACCTAGAATTGCAGGTATCCTGGTGGCCTTGACATTGAAGTTCTCACCCAATGAAGGGATTCCTGTAACACTCTGGAAAATGACCCCGATCCAGTTAGTCCTTGAAAATTGCTGGTTTTATGGACAAATCATGACCTAACCAGCACGCCATTCTATTTTCAAGTAGCTCTAATTACTAGAAAAGCTCTGATGTGTTAAGATGGGGTGAGGTATTGGATACTTTTCAAAATTTGCACGTCTCTCACCAGGTTTCCATGTGTGAGGAGCTTGTTTTGACCAAGGGGCAAGGAGAGAAGAGAATAAAGACCACACGGTTTCCTACCAAGCCCTTAGGCCTGGTTAGAACTCCAAAGGAGATAAGGATTAAAAGCCAGAAAATGAAGGACTCCTTGTGAGAACTTGCTGCTGTAGAAGCCGGGGACCAGCTGCGGTCAACAGAGAGCCCTTCCCTGCGCTTCTCTGCGGAGCCCAGCTCTGCTGCCGGCCCCCCCGGGATGGACAGTGGGGGGAGCGGAGGGGGAAGGAGAGAGGCATCTGTGACTCAGTCCTCTAGAGCAAGAATGTGTCCCCTTCAAGTGCATGGGTAGGCAGCTCTCCCGGACCAGCGAGAGGCAGAATACAAAGTGAAGAATGTGGCAGATGTCTCCGGGGGTATGCTGTGGACAAGCTGGTTATGGGAAAGTCCCAGAAATACTGTGGTTGCGAGGAAGCAGGAGGGAGGTCTTGGTGCAGGGAGCCAGGATAGTGTGGGCAGGATCAGTTGCCTGTGTTCCTGACACTGACGCATCTCCAGGCGGGTGAGCCTCGGCAACATTTGGGCCACATTTATGCCGAGTCACAGTCCCTTCTGTTGCAACAGGCGCAGATTAAATTACTTGTCATTTCCCCAGACTGGGGGGATCAAATGTGTGACCGACTCTCCGAGCGTTGTTTTTTTTTTTTTTTTTCAAAAAACACAAATTGCTCTTGTCCATAGAAATGATTGGTGACTCCTATTTTTTCACAATAGAAAACATATTTGAATCTTCAGGGCTCTGAGCCGTGAGGAGCATCACAATGGGGCTAAAAATGGTCCCTTAAAGGAAGAGCGGCCATATCCCCGCTAAACCAGGACACTTTTGAGGGTGAAAGACAGTGTTATTAGTTATTGTGCTGGGACAAGAGACAGTAACAGGGACTATTAGGATCAAGTGGGCCACACAGATCCCCTACCTGAAAGTGCCTGGTTTGAGTAAAGCTAGTGGCCATACTGTGTTTCTCAAACAGCTCCGAACGTGGTGTGAGTAGCGCTGAGCCACCTTGAAGCCTACCTCCGCTGACACCAGCCCTCCCTGACAATAATGGGGTGGGGGGGTTGCAGTGCAGATTCCTCCAGAAACTGCAAAGCGTTATACAGATATTTCTTACAGGTTTTCTTGAAAGGGGGGTTCAGTGGTTTCAAGGAGTGCGTTATGTACACCATCAAGCCTCCAAAAATTGTTCTTCCCCTTTCTGGCTCCCTAGTCCCCACTGCAAAAGGCTTCCTGTTACCCCCACCCCGTCCTTCCTCCCGCCACCCAATTGTCTCACCGCTGTTCTTCACTGTCTCTTTCCTCTCTCCCCCCTCAAATCTGTCCTCTCCCGTTCTGCCCGCTCCTCCCTGCCGTCGAACCCAGGCAGTGGGGGAAAGCAGGAGATTGTGAACACGCACGCATTAATTTGTTGTGTGTGTTTATCACACCTTTTAGAGCCTCGTTATGATAAAAATAAACATTTGTGTTAGGGAAAGAGGTGACCCCTGTGTGGGACATGCTGGGGAACTGGAATTCAGATGGAAGAAAGAGTAACATAGGAACTGACGTTTGCTGAGCACCGGCCAAGGATGGGGACTTGATTTGCACAGAGTGAAAATGGGCACTTCCAGCCTTGGTTTGCTGACACGGGAAGACAGTAGATGCTGCGTGTCAGGTGAGACAAACAACCCCATGGATATTTTCAACCATGTTAGACAGTTCACCTGTGCCAAGGGCCAAAAGAGTTGCGTGGTCGGAGATTGAAGGGATCTGTGGAGATGACTTATTTTGAGATTGCTGCCAGTGTGTTGTAAATTCCGCTGTGCCTCTTACCTAGAGCAGCACAGGGGCTGGGAAGGACCACTTAGAAACCTTGCGTCCTAGCATTAGATAGAGTGGATTTGGATTTGACTCGTGGCCAAGGAACGTAAGGTCCAAAAGTGCCCCGCTGTCTGTTCTGAGGGCAGAGTGAAGGAGATTGATGGGTTGGTCAACTCAGCTTTTTGAGAAGGCAAATAATCCAGGAGTGTTTCCCATTGACCTTATCTGCTGAGCCCCTGCTGAAGAGAAGGAATCAAGTCTTGCCTTTGAACCCGTTCAGGGGCCTCTAGAAAAGCACCAGCCTTCAGGAGGTGCTCTCCTCTTTCCACAGGCTTGAGAGGAGAGTGAGCACCCTGAAACAAATTTCATTTGCCCAGGCCAAGGGAGGCCTACATTGGAGCTGCCCCAGGTGGGAGAGCCTCAGGATTGGCAAACCATGGCCAGCAGGCTTGCTGCCTGCTTTTGTAAAGACATATTGGCTGGGACACAGCCACATCCTCTCTTTGATGTCTTGTCCGTGGCAGGAGTGAGTAGCCATGACAGACTATATGACCCACGAAGCCTCATACATTTACTACCTGGCCTTTTACAGGAAGCATTTGTGGATGGCTGGGAAGATCTTCAGAAAGCGCTCGGAAATGCTTCCAGGAGAGAGAAGAGTCAGACTTGAACCATTTTAGAGCAAATAACCATCTGAAAACTGCCCACTGCTGCTTCTTGCTTTCCTTGTATCAGCCTGACAGGGTCTAAAACGTCTGTGGCAGGAGAAGTGGCCTGGACCCAGCCCTCCCTTCCTGTCATGAGGGGTCAGACCTCAGCAGCCCAGGCTTGGGTATGTGCATGAAAGGATCAGACAGCATGAGACTTTTACGGAGTCACATTTGAAATTTTGCTTATTAGGGAGGCCTGGGCACTATAAATGACTAAACTTGAGAACATGCTGATGAAAACTAAATGTGTTTTTCATTCAGAGGTAAGGAAGGAACTTCAACCACTGAGCAAATACACAGGAGCAGTGGGAGACAAAAAATAAACGTCGCTTTAAATGAACACCCCAAGCGTCCAGCCATTTCGTCGGTTTGCTGGTTGCACATACGTGTCTTCAGGGAGGAAAGCCAGACTCGAGATGGAACTCTCCCAGTGTTTATATGATACAGGGTGGTTGTTCAACCTTTCTAGAATTCAGTTTTCTCATCTGTAACATGATTGGACCAGCTCTGGATGAGTCCGTCCCATACTGGCAGTCTGTGGTCCCAGAGCTTGGTGGACGGCCATCGAGACAGATCACATGTCTTTGGGACTGTGTGCAATGGAGCTCATAGCCTGTGGGTAACAGGCATCTAACGATGGAGCAGTGGTGACGGTGTGTCCCCACCCTCACCTCTAAGATCGTCCTTGAGCCCTTCCTGACTACGAGAACCTCTCCCGTTATGTGGGACGAAAAGAGCTGGGGTACAGAGGCCTTTGTGTAAGGCTTTATGTTTATCTGGCTGTGTTTGCCCTCTGCTGTAGCTGTGATGTCTGAGGCTAAAATTCCCTTCAGTGTCCTGGCTCTTGTGCCCCTTGTTGTCTCTCGAAAATTCCTAAAAACTCTTAAATAGGGGTCTGAGGCTTGCAGTCCTTGAGTGGTATTCCCCTGTGGCAACACGGGAGCCCCGCTGTGGTGGTGGCGAGGTGTGGGGGCAGGGCAGGCATTTATAATGCTGTGATTAGGTCTCCGTCTGTCAGGGAGGACGCTGGAGGGGGTGAAGCGGGTGGGTGAGGCTTGGATAAAGTAGTTTCCCTTTGGGCAGTCTTTGTTAAGGAGAACAAAATGCTCTGGGTGTATTCAAAATGCCCTGCCAGACACACACGGGATTTTTCTTTAGTCTTCATAGGAGAACTTGGCAGAGCTCCTGGAGGTCAAATTCATGAAAGTGTGGGGGGGCTCAGTCTCGGGGGTAGTTTCTAACTCTCAAACTAAACTGTGACTCTCACTACCCACCCATCTCTCTCTAGTGTGAGGGGCAGCTGTTGGCTCAGGACCTCCGACGGATCCAAGAAGAGTTGTTGATCTTTACTTTGCTTAGCCTTTTTCTTGGAAAGACAGGAGTGATGCATTGCCCACTCTTCCCATGTCTGACCAGAAACCAGAAGCCTTCGGGGCACCTGGGTGGCTCAGTGGTTTAAGGCCTCTGCCTTCGGCTTGGGTCATGATCTCATGGGTCCTGAGATCGAGCCCCATGTCGGGCTCTCTGCTCAGCAGGGAGCCTGCTTCCTCTCTCTCTGTCTCTGCCTGCCTCTCTGCCTACTTGTGATCTCTCTCTCTGTCAAATGAATAAATAAAATATTTTAAAAAAAAAAGAAACCAGAAGCCTTCTCACTAATATAGGAAAACTATATGAAATCATGGAGAGGCTACAGTTTTTGTCCAACAAAATGGCCATTTCACTGGCTCAACCACACTGAAGCAGATGAAAAAAATTCATAGAGTGCAGGGAAACTGGCAAATGTAAGATTCGGGATGTGTTGTTACCAGGCCTCTTGAAATGGCTTTAAAGACCTATTATGATGTTTTGGGTTACAATTCCGTTTTGGAAATCCAGTTATGTAAATCTCCAAAGCAATTTTCTGAGTACTGTTTCATAGGGAATTCTTACTCCAAGTCCTTCAAGCAATAGCTGACACATATTTTATTTTAAAATTATAATCACTTTTAGCACTTTATGCTTTACAGAGATTTTCACATACATTTTCTCAAAGGTAGGTTGAATCTCCAAGGCGGGTATCTTTGTCTCAAGAATTTCAAAATTTCCCTGTGGCCGTGGGACCAGGAGAGTGCCACTCTCTTCTATGACAGATACTTGTGGAGGACATGCATTTGCAAGCCTAAATTCATGGACCCTAGGAATGGAACCATTTCCTTAACTAAAGTAATTCTGATTCGGGATTCCCCATTCTGAGGGGAGCAGCAGAAAATCCTGTTTCTGTGGTTACTAGTGTCCCTCTCTCCTGTCTAAGAGCCTGGAAGGCCTGAATGGTACTCAAAAGGGAGAAGGACCACTTGTGTTTTGAGCCCATCCTGACTTGCTGAGCACACAATTCTCTGAGCCTGTGACCCCCAGACAGGAGTACACTCTCAACTCAGTCAGCTTCTTCTTGCTTTCTCATGAAGCACGGGTGTCTTGTTATGCTAACATGGGTTCCCCCAGTGGGACTGCCAAAGTGAGCGTGTGGGTCTCCAATGTATTTGTACCTCATGATCTCACTACAGAAAGAGGAGGAAGAAAGGTAGGAAGGAAGGAAGAAAGAAAACAACAGAGTTTCTCCCCTCCCCGGACACAGAGCACATTGAATCCAGTGAGCTCCAACTTTTGTAAAAGGCCGGTGGCAATGTTGCCCTCCATGAGCTTCTGCTTTCTGCCCTGTCAGAAGCCCCTACAGTGAGGGCCAGCATCCAGGAGTTATGAACACTACAGGGAAACAGGAAGAAGAAACGCATTTTATCTTTTCAGTAAATTATCCTGCCATGCATCCATCAGTTAAGAAATCAAAACCTTACCCACAGTAATTTCCTCTTTCTTTCTTTCTTTCTTCCTTTCTTCCTTTCTTCCTTTCTTTGACAGACAGAGGTCACAAGTAGGCAGAGAGGCAGGCAGAGAGAGGGGGGAGAAGCAGGCTCCCCGCTGAGCAGAGAGCCCGATGTGGGACTCGATCCCAGGACCCTGGGATCATGACCTGAGCTGAAGGCAGAGGCTTTAACCCACTGAGCCGCCCAGGCGCCCCCACAGTAATTTCTTAATTTGATTCGAGGTAGTTCAACTCCTGAAAACTCTTTCCTTCATTTCCCAGATTTGCATACTAATGACAGAAGTCATGTGGTGGAATGACACCGTACAAGTGAGTCTGCTGGGTGACGTCGAGTAACAGAGGAAGATCAGTCAGTTTCCTCTGAGCAAAACCACCCAAGGACAATCACTTTACAACATGGGATTCAAGACAGTGGGAAGAATGGAGTAGATGTTGCCTTGAAATTAAGACAGAGCTGCACACATAGAGTTTTAACAAGCAGGTGACACAGTTAGCTTGATAAAAAGAAGACTCTGAGGTAGCTTCTGACAGTTAGAATGCCGACCACAGAGAAGAAGGAAATGGAGTAGGGAATGAAGAGGAAGGAAGAAAGCGTTACATGTAACTCTATTACTGTATTAAAGAAATTATATTGTGCTTTGTCATTGCATGTTTATCTATAGGAGTTGAAACTGTTTCCTTAGTCAAGAGAGTGGCATGCCTAGATGGAGGATACTTTTCCTTACTTAAACTATACTTCAAATACCTGGAGTGTCATTGCAAAGTTCTGTGCCACCTACCACAATCAGTTATTAATGGCCAGTATCCCAGTGTCCTCTAAGACATAGGGATGTCTATGTTTTTGGGTTCCTGATGTAGACCCACCTTTTCTTTTTGTGCCTTCATTTCTGTATTTGGCAGGCATTCGTTAGTGTAATTATTAAGTTATTCGATAGGTCAGAAATTCAGTGAAGCATGTGAGTCTCATTTGATATTTCCACTGGAGAACAGCCTCTGAATTCTTGCCACTGGATATGACAAAAATCCAGTCAAAGCAAAAATCTGTCTTAGAATTCTTTCAGGGTATCAGGAGCGGATAGAAGAGGGGAATGAGGGTGAGGCAATTCACTTAAGACACTGAAATCATTCAAGCAGTAGGGAAAGGTCCTGTGAAGTGTTAGATTTTCTTGAGCAAGCCAACAAGTGCGCGCACACACACACACACACACACACACATGCTTACAGAAGACCAGTTCTATTTCTGGAGGCAGACAAGATATTCAGATAAATCTCTTTAAGTATAACTCATCTAAAAAATCCTAGATGTATATTTATATAAATATATATGTAAAGATATATAGGTGATAGATAATCACATGGCTGAGCTGGTAGAAGTAAGGAAATTCTCTAGTGTCCAGAAATGACAGGAAATCTTGAATCCATGGGGCATGCACTGGCACTGGAGTTTTCTCTGGGGGTATCTTGTTGACCTGGTGACAGAGAGCCTGAAATTTAACAGCCCACATATGGGTGTTGGGAGAAAAACCCTAGAGCCTGAACTTTGCAAGGGATCACGTATGAGTCCCCTTTCATAAAACTGTACCTCCAGGAGTGGCATGCTCAATTTGGACAGAGAAATTCCTTTGGAGAGGAAGATAGCAGAACTGCCTAAATTTTGGTTTTGGTGCAATGTGACTAGAGGAAGGTGGGAAAAAACTCTTTATGAAAATTTCTAACCTCAAGACCATACTAACAAGTATTTAAGACCAGAATTTCTACTCTCTGTGTGGTCTGAAAAACCATAAGTTTACGTTTTACGTGGTCCTGAGTTGGTAGGACCCTTAAGGGAATACTGTTCTCAGACCGCTGGTAGAACTTTCACCCTCTAAAGCCAGACCTCCATCCCACAGATGAGGCTGTTAACAAGGAGGATTCAGCAGAAACAGGAAACTGTAGAGTCAGATATGCAAAGATGATGGGTATTGGAATTGTCAAAGAATATAAAATAAGTATGTTTAGTATGCTTAAGGGGAGAAAAAGGCAAACTGAAAGAATGACAGTGTAATAAGAGATTATGAAAATCAACCAGATGGATGTGAAAAAGATCCAAATGAATACGTCAAGATGAAAACCTGGAAATTGGAAACTTAATGACTGGATGCGTAGTTGATTATGGGGAAATAGAGCTGGTGACATTTCCCAGATGACAGCAGAAACAAACATGGAAATGGAAAATCTGAGTGACTAAACGATGTGGACAGTGGACCAAAATTGGCCAATGTTAAAATACACCTAATGCTTCCTAAAGGAGAAACCAGAAAGAGGAGGAAAGAAGAATTTGGGAAGACAGTAATTGGGAATTTTCTAGGACTGATGGGAAAAAACCATGTCTTGGGGTTCTGAAAACCCAACCAATCCCAAGCAGAGTAAGTAAAAAGAAATTCAACACTAAGATATATAATAAAATTGCAGAACACTACAGATAAAGAAAGACTGTCTTAAAAGTAGCCAGAGGGAAAGGATAGATTGCCCATTAATGGACTAACTACATACCTTATCACTTAAACCAGGATACTTTTGAAAAGGAAAGGGGGATTCTAACCAAACAGGAGACCAAGGAAACAGGCATAATTGGGCTCTGCAACAGAAAGAGCAGAGTGTCTGGTCACCAAATCTGTAAAAGAATAACAATTTAATTGATAGCAAGGACAAGGACAGTCAGGCAGACACTGGATAATATTTTCAAAGTACTGAAAAAATTATTCAATTAGAATTGCATATCAGTAAAATCTCTTTTAATAATAAGGGTTGGGGCGCCTGGATGACTCAGTCCATTAAGTGTCTGCCTTTGGTTCAGATCATGATCTCAGTGTCCTGGGTTTGAGCCCCTTGTTGGGATCCCTGCTCAATGGGGAGTCTGTTTCTCCCTCTCTCTCTGCCCCTCCACTCTGCTTGTGTGCACTCTCTCTCTTAATAAATAAAACCTTTTTAAAAATAATAAAGGTCAAAAAAAGACATGTTTCGATAAGCAAAAATGGAGAAGTCACAATCAGCAGACCCTCTCAAAAGTAAATTCTTTTTAAGAGAAGGAAAATGAGCCCAGAAAGAGTCTGATATGCAAAAAAGTCAGCGAAGAAAATGGAAATTCACATTGACTGATAAAGTAATAATAATGTCTAATGTATAAGGCTACAAAAATTAAGACAGATCTAAATTTCTGTGCAAAAATAGCAAAGTAGTCCAGAAGGGAGGTAACTTTTTTAAAAAGCTAATTAAGACTCTTTTTTTTTTTTAGTTTCATGATTTTTTTTAACTTTATTTAAGCTTTATTTAAACATATAATGTAACCCCACCACCCTCTCCCAACCCCTCTACCCCCACCCCCCTCAGTTTGTTTTATGACATTAAGAGTCTCTTTTGGTTTGTCTCCCTCCCGATCCCATCTTCATTCATTTTTACTTTTCCTACCACCTTAACTCCTACCCCCATTGCATCTCCACTTCCTCATATCAGGGAGATCATGTGGTAGTTGTCTTTCTCCAGTTGACTTATTTCGCTAAGCATAATACACTCTAGTTCCATCCATGTCGTCGCAAATGGTAAGATTTCATTTCTTTTGATGGCTGCATAGTATTCCTTTGTATATATATACCACTTCTTCTTTATCCATTCATCTGTTGATGGACATCTAGGTTCTTTCCATAACTTGGCTATTGTGGACATTGCTGCTATAAACATTCGGGTACACGTGTCCCTTCGGATCACTACGTTTGTATCTTTAGGGTAAATACCCAGTAGTGCAATTGCTAGGTCACAAGGTAGCTCTATTTTCAATTTTTTGAGGAACCTCCATGCTATTTTCCAGAGTGGTTGCACCAGCTTGCATTCCCACCAACAGTGTAGGAGGGTTCCCCTTTCTCCACATCCTCGCCACATCTGTCATTTCCTGACTTGTTCATTTTAGCCATTCTGACTGGTGTGAGGTGGTATCTCATTGTGGTTTTGATTTGTATTTCCCTGATGCCCAGTGATGTGGAGCACTTTTTCATGTGTCTGTTGGCCATCTGGATGTCTTCTTTGCAGAAATGTCTGTTCATGTCCCCTGCCCATTTCTTGATTGGATTATTTGTTCTTTGGGTGTTGAGTTTGCTCAGCTCTTTGTAGATTTTAGATACTAGCCCTTTATCTGATATGTCATTTGCAAATATCTTTTCCCACTCTGTCAGTTGTCTTTTGGTTTTGTTGACTGTTTCCTTTGCTGTGCAAAAGCTTTTGATCTTGATGAAGTCCCAATAGTTCATTTTTTCCCTTGCTTCCCTTGCCTTTGGCGTTGTTCCTAGGAAGAAGTTGCTGCGGCTGAGGTCAAAGAGGTTGCTGCCTGTGTTCTCCTCAAGGATTTTGATGGATTCCTTTCTCACGTTGAGGTCCTTCATCCATTTTGAGTCTATTTTCGTGTGTGGTGTAAGGAAATGGTCCAATTTCATTTTTCTGCATGTGGCTGTCCAATTTTCCCAACACCATTTGTTGAAGAGGCTATCTTTTTTCCATTGGATGTTCTTTCCTGCTTTGTCGAAGATTAGTTGACCATAGAGTTGAGGGTCTATTTCTG
Source organism: Taxidea taxus jeffersonii (assembly GCA_003697995.1). Classification (NCBI taxonomy): domain Eukaryota; kingdom Metazoa; phylum Chordata; class Mammalia; order Carnivora; family Mustelidae; genus Taxidea; species Taxidea taxus. Next base: position 18,688 of record ML099663.1, read on the forward strand.
GGCTCTCTATTCTGTTCCATGGATCTATGTGTCTGTTTTTGTGCCAGTACCATACTGTCTTAATGATGACAGCTTTGTAGTAGAGCTTGAAGTCGGGAATTGTGATGCCACCAACTTTGGTTTTCTTTTTCAATATTCCTTTGGCTATTCGAGGTCTTTTCTGGTTCCATATAAATT
>RCUC01120804.1:0-21759 GCA_003697995.1 Taxidea taxus jeffersonii
AGCTGCAAAAACCCTTTTTCCAAAGAAGGTCACCTCACCTTCTTCTCACCTCCGCCAGCGCTGGGTGGACACAATGTTTTGCAGGACAGTGTTTCACCTGTGGCACGTGCCTCCTCTCACTGAATCTCTCAACATCTCTCCACTGAATCTCACGACAACCTTGGGAACCCCACTTTATGGAGGAAACAGCTGATGACTTCCAGATCTTCAGCTCCGTGAGGTCCAACTTTTTTTTTTTTTTAAAGATTTTACTTCTAAGTAATCTCTACACCCCACAGGGGGCTGGAACTCACAACCCCGAGATCAAGGCTGCACGCCCACGGACCGAGCCAGCCAGGTGTCCCTGTTATGTCCTACTCTTTGTGACATCTTCACTGAGCTGTTGCCCTGGTATTTCACAAAGTCGGCATTCCGCAATCAAACTCATCCCTACCCCCTCACCCCCCGACTCGTGAAGGCCTATAATATGATAGCTCTGGAACGTCTGTTAGGACGGTAATAAAAGGGCCCCTTGGACGGAGCTATCTGACGTCACTTTTGCGTTGCACTTTGGGTAAGACTGAAAAAGAACATGAACTGTCCTTATCTAAAAATGATGAGCACCACCACGGACTTGACAGAAAACCGTGGTAGGAGGAATGGCAGATTTCAGAAAATATAAAGGAGGCCGACTGAACGGGTCTGCTGACTGCTAGATGGGGAGATAGACGGCAGAGAGGCACCAAAGATGTCCAACTTGACCACAGGGTGGACAAGTTTGGGGAGGGCAATGATGAGTTTGCTTCTTTTCAGGCAAAGTCTTCCATGAAACCTAATATAAGAATGGAGCTGCTTTGGTTGAAAGGGGGCAGGGCCCCTGTCATCTCCTCCTCTCCCGGGAAAGTACCTGTAGCACCTTGGGGAGAACATTAGTAAAGTTCCTGACTGCATGTATTCTTCTAAGCACTAAATAAGAAACTACTTACACCATTCCAGAAACATGGACATCGACCCTATTTCAAAAGTGTTTCCAAGAAAGATCCTCATGGCCTCTCTCCACCCTCACTTCCTGATGGGCAATATCCTTCTATGCGGGGTGCTCTTCTTTATCTAGAATCTAAATGCAACCTTGTATTGCCTAACCTCTTGTGCCTTTGGTTGGTTGTCATGGGGCCTTGGATGTCCTGTCAGAAGACCCTCCATATTCTGGTGAAAGCAGGTGGTCTGGTTTCCTTCAGAGAGAAGGTTGTGCTTTAACTCTTGGAACTGTGCCTGCCCTGCGCTCATTCTACAACTTTTACAGTGCAGATGTGACTCCTTCTTTTCCAGCATTCCAAGAGGTGGTTCATTCAGAGGGAAAAAGAAAGAAAAATAAAGGCTAGGAGGAAGCTAGAGAGAGCCCTGGCCACAGGGCAGGCACCATCCCAAGCCTACGTAGGGACAGAGCCAGAGCTGGGCTCTTGGGTGTCCTCTAGCTGTGTTTACCCAGATTCAAGAATGAGGCTCTTCAAGTTTAATTAAAAACAGGATGTCCCTGCCGGGGCTCTCATTGACATTGCTAAAAATAAGTAGGGAAGTAGCCTGGCCTCTTCATGGTTTAATCCCATTAAATTTGGGGAAGGAGGGGAACTGGGGCTAATAAAAGACATGATTTGTTTCAGATGGCTGCCTGGCATTGTGTCTTCTCTCTCGTGCTGGGGAGCCCTAGATTCTGAAGTTCTGGTGCAATCGGCTCTGGGTTGTTGATGCCACGGGAAGGGGACAAAGGGACAATTTCCCAAATGTGGTTTTTCCAGGCTGCCATCTACTTACTCATCTTGGGACCATTGGGATTTGTCACCTCAGCTCTTCACTCACTACTCTGGTGCCACACACGTCATAGACCTGGTTTTGTGAATAATCCACTAATCCCTGTCTGTGAGTTGATGTGCATTAAAAAAGAAAAAATCTAGTCTAGAGTTATGAAAGAGCCATCTGGAATGCGAGGCCTCACTTCCTCCTAAGCCCTGTGATACACTCAGACATTGTGCCTTTGCCCCATTCCAGAAGTCCTGTTTGCAAATATATTCATGTAAAGGCACCCTGACTTTCTTTGTTGTTTTGGCTTGGGTTTTGACTTTTATATTAACCCATCTTTATTTCTCTGTCCCAACCCCACTTCTTTGGCCTGAGCGCTGAAGGCTAAATCTCTTGAAGACCTTGGGTTGAATGCAGGGGCCTCATTTTCTCACACAAAGTCACCTGTTTGCGTGGTCTTTCATTCATTTGTTCAACCAGGAGAAGTAAGGGAATGATCTCTGGGTTAGTACACAGTTGACTTCCCATCGGAATTCCAAGAAGGAGAATTTCATGAGCCCCAACTCTTAGAGGCTGAGAGTTCCTCACCATCATGGGAGCCAGAGGTGGCGTAGGTGAAGGCTTCCCCAAGAGTTATTAAGGCATCATGGAATCACTGTACCCATCTAAATGGGGATCATACAAAATGGGGTGCTTTTGGTCACCAATACAATGTCTCTCAAGCACTTCGGCAGAGGATTGAGGAGATATAGAATAAGAAAGACCGTATCGGTCATTTTGACAATTGACTCTCCACCACCTAGCACTATAGTAGACACTCAATAAATAACTGATGAGTAAATTATGAATGACAATTTTTTAATTCTCTGAATACCGCTTCCTGTAAGTAAGAGGGAGGTTTGGGCAGTAGATGCAAATAGGAAAATCCAATTTCATATCACTTCTATCTTTTTGTGGCTTATTGGAGAACGACAGATCCCTTCCCATGCTCCCTGGGGGGCCCCAGGGGGCCCGTCGTGACCTGCTGTGGGGCCACATCTTGTAGTAGGCAGGCTCCCCTGCGTTCATGCTCTCCACCTTTTTGCCATTCCTCCTACCTGGGGTCCATGCAGATCTTTTCCTCTGTCCTTTACCTCTGGGAGCTCTCCGCTTTCTTCATCTCTTTGCTGGCCTCACTCCTTATGGAAGCCTGTCCTAATCCTCCTGGCAAGGAAGGCTCCCCTGTTACATTTGCCTTGACAGTGACCCCATGAGGGCCAAGCTGGGGCAGATAGGCCTGGCATGTAATAGCTGGTCAATGAATAGCTGGGGAATGACCAAGGGAAGGGATGAATGCGTGAGCAACGGGAGTGGGGGGACTGAGATCAGGGATTTTCTTCACCTGGGGTCTCCGGTGCCGGGGGGCGGGTCCCAAATCCACAAGTCCCTGCAGCTGTCTGCCACAGTGTGTGCCTGGTTTATAAGGGGAGCACCCATAGCTTTTGACAGACCGAACAATTGTGGGGGCCAAGGGCAGGCTGCCCCACGATGGGCACTTTGGCAGGAAGATTATTTTGAGCTAAAAAGCAGTTGAAACCCAACAGATTCAGGAACAGCTCTTTACCTCTCCTACAACTGCCTAAAAAGATTTAGGGAGAGAATCCAGGAAGAAAACCACCACCACCAAGAATGACATCACGGTATGAATGAGGTACGGTAGGCAGGGAGGAACGTCGCAAGGCCTGTTTGATCCAAGTCCTCCATGTCCCTTTGTTTCCAGGTGTCCCAGGACACGTTCGTTTACCAAACTACAATTGACAACAGGCCTCCAGGGCCTTTACTGAGTAGTGCAGGGGGTCTGTAGCATTGGGGGAGACCGTTTCAGTACCGCTTACAAAGCTTAGTAGAATCCTCTTTTTCCTCATTAGAGTTCAGATTTATCTCAGTTTATCTCAATTTATCTCAAGCCTCGAGTTGCATAATCATTTAGTGCAGAACTTGGATGGCACACAACTTTATCTTGGGGATGCCCGGGAACTTGCTGGGAAGCAGTGTGAGGCGACTGCTGCATATAGGGGCCGGGGGTGGGGGAGAGCATCGGGATGGATTGGTAATGTCTGCCTGGGAGAAGGCATAGGCAGACACTTGCAGACCATCAGGCACTTACTATCCTTGAGGGACTTGGGTAGAGATGGTAACCTGTCTTTCTGGCCTGATGAATGTCCCCCTCAGCTTTGCTGCTAGAATTGGAGTTCTCAGGAGCAACAGCAGCTCCACACAGAAGCTTATTAAAAATACGGGATCCCCAACCCCATGACCACCCTCTGCCCCCAGCCCCGCTCAATCAGATTCTGCATTTTCACAAGATCCCCAGGGGATTCGTATGCACACGGCAGTCTGAGACACAGGGAGCAAGGTGGGGCCTTCCTGCTGGCTTCTCACAGCTGGAGCCAGCCCTACTGGCCCGGCCTCCCTTGCTGGTCACCACACACTGGTTTTCTACAGCACATCAGCAGGGACAGGACTGGCTCCCTGGGCTCATCGGGGCCATTCCCTTCGCCCCTCTCCCTGGGAGGTTTAATGATAAAGCTCTTCTGTTTCTGTCTTACTATCAAGTCGTTTCTGTCCCTAGGCGATCTATAAGATGGTTTCCTCTGTAATGAAAATGCCTGAAGATGAGTCAACCCCAGAGAAAAGGACAGAAAAGATCTTCCGCCAGATGGACACCAACAGAGATGGTAGGAGGCTGTGGCAGCTTGGCTTTGCTCAGAGTGGGGATGCGGGCAGGGCTGGGGCCACCCAGGCAGGCAGATGCCACTGAGGGACAAGATACTAGCCACAAGGACCTGGCCCACAGGTCTTTGTGAGAGGGGCTCATCCCACATGCTCCCTGGAGGTACAAGACAGGTGGGGACAGGCCGAGACCATAGCAGGCTGGAATCCTGCAGGCCAGCTCAGCGGAAAGCAGAGAGGGACTGGGTGTGACTCCCCTCAGACCTTGGAGGCTTTCACCCCAGCCTGCCCAGGGTGTGGGCTTGGGCTCTTCTGCACATGCCCCGAGGTGTTGGGTTTCCTGGAGCCACATGGTCTTCCCCAGCCAGTGTCGGCCAGGGGAGGAGGGGATGGAGGTGGCCAGCACTTTCCACCTGGAGGGTGCCTCCTGCAGTTCAAAACCAACGAGGGGATTCCAAACAATCCGAAGTGAAAAGGGAGGCTGGATTTCAAACTCAAGAATAGTGGACTATAGATGTTGGGTTGCAGATGGAATATAGGAGGCCCAATCAACTTTGAATTTTGGATGAAGAACAAATGTTCTTTAGAGAAGTATTCCCTATGCAATATTTGCGACACACTTAAATGAAACAAAAAATTATTTATTTGAAGTTCAGTGTTAACTGGGGCCAAGGAAGCAAGTCCCCTCTGGGAGCTCCTATCTAGAGCTGCCCCAGCAGCTCCCCCTGAGAACGGGACCTTCTGGAAGCACCAGGAAAGGGGAGGAAGCTTTGCCTTCCCCAGTTATATGACAGAGGGACCTTCCAGAAGGGAGACCCATACATATCCCAGCTTACTCAGCAAGGAAAGGGACCCACAGATAAAAGTGGGATCCCAGAGGGCTAAGTCTGTGTCCTCCATCTTGCTCAGATTGACCTGAGGGCTCCCCTCAGTCTCGTTACTTTCTTACTTTGGATGGAGGGGCAGCCTCGTCACATGTTGTCCAAAAGAAGGGGCCCTCCCCCCAGATATCTGTGCGGGCTCCTCTGCTCCCATGGAGGGAGAAGGACTCATGCTGCATAGCTAAGGCTAACGCAAAGAGGCCAGAAGGCTCTGGGGACAGCAGAAACCCCCGACGGCTGTGGTGCCTTAGGAGTGCAGCCTGCTCTCTTAAAAAGGCAAAGGTCAGCTATCTGTTGCACAAACAAGGAGTGAGAACCGCCCGCCCCCTCCTGGGAACCTGTCCTGTTGCGGCCATCTGCCCCCTATGAGCAGGGGCTCCCAGAAGTAGCATGCCGTCCTGGGGGCCGCTGTCCTAGGTGCTGGCTGGGCCATGGCTCTCACGGTGGTGGGGTGGGGGAGAAGGAGGGAAGGGAAAAGGTGAGCGGTTGCTGCCACCTAGACGTGGTGGGACCCTACGTCCGCGTAGCTGCCATCAGCCCCCGGCCCACCTGTCCTCTTGCTTTCTAGGAAAACTGTCCCTGGAGGAGTTCATCCGTGGGGCCAAGAGTGACCCGTCCATAGTGCGCCTCCTGCAGTGCGACCCCAGCAGCGCCGGCCAGTTCTGAGCTCCGCACCCCACGGATTGTAGAGCTGCTGCTTGTGTTTGTTCCCTTTCCACCTTTCTTTTTAACAAAACTTTTTTTTTTTTTTTTTTTTTTTTTGCCAAACAATATTGATGGTGATGCTGTCCCCCGTGCGGTCAGACGCACCTTCCTCCGTGCCGCCTTCAGCTTCCTCTGTTGTGGGAATGCCCAGAGCCCCAACGTGCTTGTGGAGAGCATGGACGTGCCGTCGTGCACGGACTGTGTGCTGTTCGTCGTTCTATGATGTCTCATCATTCCTATTGTTATTTTTCTTCTGATTCCAATGTCTCTGTTCTCAGACCGAAGACTCGGGGAGGCCAGAGAGGGCCAAGCAATCCAGTCCCAGGATTCTATGGCCAGCTCCCAGGGGCTTGTTTGAAAAACAAAACTCCCCACCTGGGTCTGGAGCCACTCGTGCCCTCAGGGTGATGGCACCCAGGTTCCCCAGGACAGGAGACCCCCTGGGGCCGGGCTCTGAAAGGGGCCTGGAGGCCTCCATTTCACCCTCTTCCCCAGCAGGCTGTAGTGTCTAAGCTGTGAACATTTCAAGGTAAATTCATAGAGAAGAGGAAAAAAGGTGGCTCGGCTGTTTCTTCACATGGTTTACACTAGTTGAGCTAAGATGAGTTTCTTTGGAAATTAAACACAAATGGTAACTTACCTAACAAAACCAGATCCATCTTGTTGCCTATTGTGATTTAAAAAAAAAAAAAAAAAGACTGCTGTATATAAAATATTGGGTTTGCAGACCAAATTAAGTGTTTTGCCTTGTTTAAATGAAATGCATGTTTAGTGAGCACTAATACAATCTTATTACAGAAGACTGTTTTTAGTAGCTTAATGTGAAGTAAGCCAACTATAATGAATGTCTGTGTCTTGTTTTAAAGTCATATCTGTCTTTGCACAAATGCACCAATCAACAGGTATATTTTATATATTCCAGAGAAGTACAAAGTCACCATGACTAGGGCCCAACCTTAATTTTGAGTGCATTTCCAGAGTGGTAGTGTCTATAGGATAGAAGTAGGGCACAGTTAAGTGGGACATGTCCATTGGGCACCAGAAGGTTCATCTTTATAATCTTTATAAGAGATGTGAAGTCACCATCAGCCCAGCAGCTCAGTGATAGTAGATTGGAAGTCCAGTGTTTTTCTGAGTAGATCAGTATGCTGTCGACCCAACAACAACAACAAAACACAAATTCTCGGGACTTCCCAATGGTTTAATCCACATGATGAGTGAGGAGCTGTACCTGCAGTGTTGACCTTCCCATGCCCCTGGCGGCCCTTCAGAGGGTCCAAGGTTGGGCAGTGAGCTGACTCTTCACGAAGAAGGCATGGCTCAGAGTATCTGTGCTTTCCAGGGCCCATGGTGGGGAATCAAAAAGTATTTCCCATCACCATGTTCTCTGAATGCTGAATTCTATTTTCAGAAGGGACAGCGCAAATTTGAGTCACTCTTTGGCTGGTGACCTCACATACAGTAATTGGAATTGAAAGTTAAGAGTACAAATTGCTGATCACAAGTCAGTCAGTCATAGTTTCACAAGTAGTAGGCCTGGGGAAGTCCAAGCTCTCAAGGACCCAGATGGGGAGGACCTGCCCCAGGAGGAGGCAGAGAGATCCCTAGTGGGTTTATCTGCAGCCAAGCTACACCCTGTAGACCATGACCCCCAGAAAGACAAACATAACTATGAGGAAGATGACACTGAGCCCATTCTAACTCCAAACTCTTCTTTATTACTTGAGTCCCCTTTAAGTGGTAGTAAAAATCTGAATTTCCATGGTTGACCAAAATGAACCAACTTGCCAGGATGAAATTTGAAGACCTAAACATGGTAAAATCATCTTTCTCTTCCTCTGAGTGTCCGTTCCTCACAACAGGTCTGTCCTGAGACTTGCAAAATTCCTCCATGGGCCAAGTGGTAAGATCTGGGTTTGAAAACCAGGGAATTAAATTAAGAGATGGAGGGCACAGTGAGTGAGGGGCCCAGCAGAGGTGCTGGCCATGGTCAGCGGTACATCCCATTGCCTCCCACCACTGCTCTGGACTGAAGACCTAATTCTGTCTTCCAGTTCCCCTTAGAAGGGGAGTCAGTTAATGTTTGGGCAAGCCTGCCTAAGCTCTACCCTCGGTCGGGACATCTTGTTAAGCCAGACTCACCCAGTTCCCTAGAACTGAGAGCTGGAATGAGGAGCAAGGAAGAGGGGCTCCAGCTGTTGAGGAGAGAAGACAGAGCCAGACCCATACCTAATGAATGCCAACATGCCTGGGACGTACACAAATAGTCTTGTCCTGGCCGGCTGCTGACCCTGTCTGTATTTTCTCGATGGTTGTTTTTTTCCTTCTACTCCTTCCCAGGAAGGGCTTTGCACGTCTAATCCGATGCACATAAATGTGGCCAAGGGACTCTGCAGCACCCAGAAGGCTGAATGACTAAAGATTTAGGTCATTCCTTTGCCGGGCTGTTCACTGTCATTGTTGTGGTGCGGGACCTCTGGAAACGGAGTCTGTTCTGTCTGAAATCAAGCCAGTCTGTGGGGTTCAAGGGACTGGAATAAAGTGGCTTATGACTTGAAGGATGATAGAGTGGCCGACTGTTCATACCCTTGCTTGGGGGGCGGGGTGCTAAGGGTGCTGTTGCATCTCTTCTATTGTCCCAGGGAACCCCTTCCACAAATGGATTTAATAAGACACAGATAAACGATGAGAGGGTTTGGGGTGCAGACCCCCTGTGCCGGCAAACATCCACGTGTAACTTTTGATTCCCCAGAATTTAACTACCAACAACTTGGCATTCGAGCGCATTGATTGTATCCGGTGGGTGTCTGGGACATGCGGGTTTGCCGCTTAAACTGCTGCGCCAGGGTGAATCTGCCTGAGTGAGGGTCCAGGTGCCTATACACCCCCCATCCCTGCCCAGCTGTGGCTTCTGCCCTAGAGACACGGGAGCCAGGGTTTGGGAGGGGAGCCCAGAGGCGGTGATGAGCCCAAAGCCCTGGCCCAAAGCATCCTTGGTCTGCGCCTGGGCTTCCTTCTCTCTGCTCACATACTTGTCGGCCTTCCCTTCCTTCTCACCTCCCCTCCTTCCTCACAACTGCAGCTGCAAACTCTTGTCCAAACATTGGGCGCAATGGAAGGCAACTTCCCCTTCAGTGACAAATGAACATCCTCTTCTCCCATCTCACCCTCTCGGTCTAGAGAAGCGTCGAGAGAAAAGATGACATGATGCAGACTCCACAGCCTCAAAGCACAATCAGATGAGGGTTGTTTTTTGGGGGTTTTTTGGTCGTTGTCTTGGCCTCACCCGAAGCACGGAATTCCATTAATCCAGGAAAAAGGCACTGAAGATCAGCCATGGTAGATGACTCTTGGGCTGCCCAGACCTCCTGTGGGAATTAAGTTGGCCTGCAGGGGTTCTGGCCTTGCTTCAGTTTGTCCCTGTGGACCAGCAATAGATACGAGTACTGAACGTGAACAACACCCCCGTTGTTCCTGGCACCAATGGTGAGATGGCTGGCTGCCGCCAACCTGATCCGGAGCCTGCACTCCCGCACCTGTTGGAGGCCAACCTGGCAATTTCCAGCAAATTTCTAAGACCGAGACTCCTATTTTCAGGGCATTGTCCTAATACCCAACCCAGCTGGATCCCCTCACAGCCTAGTCCAGGAATGGAGGGGGCCCACAGATTGAGGAGGAATTCTGAGTGTTCTCCTAAGTCGAGGCAGAGAGATCACGAGAACTGTCTTTGGAATGGAGATATTTCGCACATGCCTCTCTTGGCCCAGTGCTCTGTTGAGATTTTTTTGAGGTGGCCGAAGAAACAAGAGAAAGAACACTGAGACCTGTATTTTCTGAGGCAGGAGTATATCAGCTAAATCCACCTAAAATAGAAAGATTGTTGCATAGTGAGAAGATGTTCAGGCCAAGGGTATAACCGATAGTATATTCCTGTCAAACAGGTTTCTCTACACTTGAATGCTGACCGTGACTTAGATAGGTCCTGGACCTTGCCATACCCGGTGCTAATGTGCCATGCATGGTCCCAGACATCCCTGGGCTTACAAAAAAAATGGTCATCTGGAGAACATTCCATCGTGTGGAGCTAACCCCCAGGGCAGCTTAGAGTGGGGAAGGGCCTTAGAGAGGCTTATTTCATGACTTCTTTTCTCAGCACTATTCCAGGAAATAGATGGCATTTTTAAAGAGTTCGCTAGAAGGGATGGTTAAAATACTTCAAAATTCTGGACAGCTCAGCCTGCCAGCACTTATTAAATCTCACAGATGCTACCAGTGTATCATATACATGCAGACAGACAGATGGACAGGCTCAGAAAACGTATCTTTCCAGTACCAGTATTTAACCACTTTACTGTGCTCACACTGAACACTCAATAGTGACCCAGCACCATACCACATGCTATCGCCTTGGTGGTGTGTGTATGTTGGTGGGGGGTGGGTAGGAGTTATTAGCCAAGAAGTAGGAGACCGAGCTCACAGTGCAACTGGAAGTTTTGTCCAGCACCTTGAATACAATCACAAAGTAATCTACATCTATGTCTACAGCAGAGCAGAAATCAAGTTTTTTCCTGAGTGGTGCATGAGAGGTATTTGCTAGGCAGGAAACAAGCTGGCGATGTTTGTCTTCAGTGCCCTTTCAACATCCCTTCTCTTTTGCTGCTTCTGGCTGCTCAGAGGTCCCCCCACTGTGTTTCCTAGAATTCCAGAGTCTCCAAAATTAACCCACGCACCCCTTTAGCAGAGATCAGGAAAGTGTAGGGAAGTAGGACCTTGAGGACAAAATGTTTAAAGCCTACGGTGGTAGACCAGAAAACCCATTCAGGGAACATTGACTTTTAAGAGTAGACCCCAGTGAATTTCTATTGGAGACCTTTTAGAAGGGCTTGGCTGTGGGCACTCAAGGGAGCTGTTCAGACCTTCGCTTTTGAAACCCCTGCTGCTAAAAGCACAACTGGCCGAGTGACAGACTCCAGCTGCAATCTTTGGGGCCACGTCGCATTTACTCCAAGGCCACACTCTCTGGGGCCGCTCCCAGTCAGTGACTGCAGGTGGTGGGGGTATTAGAATTGAGCCATTCTTGCCCCACATGGGATTCTTCCTGCAGGTGACCTTCACTCAAGGACTCAATGTAGGGCCTGGCTGAGGCAGTCTGAGGCTCCTCCTGCCCAAGCCTGCTTGCTTGCTTGCTTGCTTCTTCCTTCCTTTTGGAGGGATTAGTCCACATGCTCTCCCTGTCTCCCCTGCTCGTTTCCCCTTTATCACTCACATGAATACCCCCAATAATTGTCTTGAATGTCTAATCCCATTTTGGCTTCTGCTTCTTGGAAGACTTGAACTGACCCAGTGACCATCCCTTCCCCCATTCCCGTTGACCCTCAGATATATGGGCTCAGACACTCAAGTAGGCAGCCTTCTCAAAGTGAGATTCACATTGGTAATTTCTCCTGTCATACAAGGGTTAAGGGTAGGAGGGGTAATGTGCCTTAGAACAGGGGTGAGGACAGAGCCCTGGCTCTCCTAGGGTGAGCCCTTATCATTGTTCTAATGATGCCAGGCCACTTTGCATATACATCACTGCCTTGAAGGGCAGACTGTGTCTAACCTGCCTCTTTGTCCCCAGCCTGGGGCACAGTGCCTGGACCACAGTAACTGAACTGAATAAGCACAGAGAGCGGAAGGGAAGAGCCAGGACTGGACCCTGTGGCCCAGATAGCTGGTCATCTTCACCCACCTGACCTGAGTTCCGCACTGGGGGTGAGAGCACATGGCCCCAGAACCCACTGAGCAGTGGTGCCTTGACTGCCATGGGCCAAGGGAGGGGCTACCTTAGAGCAGATATGGAGACCAGCTGCAGCCTTGAAGGATCTACTCAGGCCTGGGGGTCCCCTCGACTGCCCACACACACTGTGGAACATGGATCATAGCAAAAAGGCTTTGTGGCTCATTGCTAATCCCATGATCCTTCCAGAATCCTCCTCCATCGGCTCCTATTCCCCACCTCCTCTTCCTTGCCCTGGTCTGGGCATAGAAGCTGCTGAGGCTGCCACCAGGGGTGCCACCGGGATTGGAGTTGTCAGAGAAGACTTTCTCGAGGTAAATTTTTAGCCAAGATTCACACACTGGACAGTGTGAGATGCTGCTTGTGTGGAGCAGAGAGGCTCTCTGGTGGATGGTGGCCAGAGCATGGTGGCTAAGTGGGGAGCAGCAGGGCAAGAGACTGTCCTGATACAAATGGAGTTTTAGCCATGTGGTTTCAGCCCATGCAGAAGCTACTACACATGAACTAAAGAGCCAGAATGTTCTTGTGATAACTCAAGTGGGGGTGAGTGAATTGGGGTGAGCGCGGACAGAACCTACTCACTACCCTGAGGCGTTGGCCAAGAATAACCATCCCAGTGGCCCATCACCGGCACACTGAAGGCCTCTTGATTTCTTTAGCTCTCTTCTCATGTAACCTTGGGTGGAGCACAACAAATCCACAGGAAGAGGACATGCCTGCTATGTCGAAGCCTAGGACCCAGTGCCCAGGTGGAGCCTAGAATCTTCCCAAGGCCACAATGAAGCTTCCTTCCAACAAGGTGGAAAGCCCCCATGCCCACCTCACAGAAAGCACCAGACACTGGTCATTTACTCTGATGTTATATTTATTTTTTCTTCTTAAAAATGTACAAAAAATAAAATAACTGTATTTATAGTTTATAGATTCCCCCTCTCCCATTTACAAAACTATTAAGTTACATTTGCCTTTTTTTTTTTAACACGAGAGCAAATTGTCCATCTATCAATCTCCCTTGCTTGTTTTTAAGAAAGGGCCGTTCACAGAATTTGGCACAAACCCTTTGTTTCTGTTGCATTTTCCTAATTTTAAATAAGAAGGAAAATAAATGTTTGATTCATTTCACGCTTCCTAAGTTTCTGGGCTTAGGCTTTGAGGATCCAAGTCCAAGATGACATCTGACTGCATTTTTCTGTTGGACCCAATTTCCAAACACCTGTTAAGTCTAAGCAACTTGGGTATATATAGGAAATATACTCGTTTTACGTGTCCCTCATCTTACATGGATTTCTTTTTTAAAGTGTATTTATTTGAGTGTGATTAATCTGAGGGACAAAAGAAGAAGAGGCAGTTTTTTCTATCATTCTAGAGTGTTTCTGCTCAGAAAATTGTGCTCACTGAGGCTCTGCTGACATTCACGGTGGAGGACATACCCACGCTAAGCCACGGGCACTCTGAGAATGCAGAGGGCACAGGGGGAGGGGGGACAGATCAGATGGGAAGTGATGCTCTGCGCCATCCTTTGGTGGCACTGGCCTCACCTTCTTTGTTCTGGTAGGTTGGGGTCACCACAGTGATTGCTCAGGGACCGGAAACAAATGCAAAAGCATCTCTGAGGCATTCTCTGCATAGGGCAGGACCAGCAAACATTTTCCCATAGAGGCTAGAGAAAGAAGGGGAGGGTAACCTGTGTCAGACTGCCCCCAATTTTTCTTTTCCCCACTCTGGACTCTATGCCCCAGCCCAACTGTATCTGCAGTTTTACCTGCCAATCACGTGTGAACCCGCCCTTGAGGCAAGGAGCATGGGAAGTGCAGAGTACATCGTGTATTTCTGACACTGAACTTGTCCATCACAGAACAGAGCTGCATCAGCACCCAGGAGGGTCCCCAGTCTGCTGGTCCAGGGCATGGCAGTCAAGATTGGAGACCAGGGAGCAGGCTGGAGCAGAACTGAACCCAGGATACAAACCTTTGGCACCAGGGGAAGGGGTGAGGTGTACAGAAGACGCACGGAAAGGTGCCCCCTCACCACCACTGGACACCACCCTAGGTGCGGCCCCCGCTCTCCGTCCCAGCCTCAGGAACAACAGCTGGGCTGGAAGCAGCCCTTCCATCCCGTTCTCCGCCTCAGTGGCCGGTGGGGTGGGAGGCAGGGAGGCCTTGGAGAGAAAGACCCGACAGCCCCCTCCCAAGACGTCAAAGTGCTTCACAAACAATTCGAGGCCCGTACACAGAATCCGTCCTAGTGAAGGGCCTTGGGGGGAGGACACGTCTGGCTATCAAAAGGCTAGTGCTTCAACCCACAAGGCTGGACGCAAACCCAAGATCCCCTATCTGTCCCTTCAAAGAGAACAGCAGTCCAGGACAGCTCATCATCCCACCATCGTTTAAGGAAGCGTTTTTTCTCCTCTTTGTCTCCCAGGGCACATGCGGGAGGACTAGACCTCCGCCCTCCCAGTCCTCCTCAGGAGGCTTTGCACAGAAGAGCCCGAGCGCTCTGGGGGCGCCCCCCTACCTCATCGGGCAGCCTGGAGCAGGGGCAGCCTTGGCCTTTGATTCTGAGCTAAGTTGTCGGCCGGCCGGGCTCGCAGAGCTGCAGTCAGGCTCCTCGGGGAGGCACGTGAGACAAAGGACGTGCTTGTACACAGTGAGGTGCTCCCCCACGGCCGGGTCCTCCGGTCGAGCTCCGCCGCACCCCGCACAGCGCCCCACAGTCTTTCCGCCTAGCCCCACGCAGCTGGAGGGGCGGGGGCCTCCCCCAGAGACCAGCGAACTGGCCCACATGACGGGCGTGCCATCCCCCCAACCCGAGCCTCCTTCTCCGCACCCCCCAGGGTCCCCTGATGCCCTGAAGGCCACGTCCCTGCCCGGCAAAGAAGCAGCCCTCTGGCGGGAAGCGGAGTCCCGGCTCTATCTGTCCCAGGCCAGCGGCAGTAAACGTGCCCGCACACCACAGGTAAAATATATTATTGCCATATTATAAACACTATGTACACGCCAGCCAGGTGTACCTTCTGGGTCACTAATTACACGGTGGCTGAAAGTCTTCCTGTGCAAGGCCCGGGGGCCACTCGCTGGAAACCCTGGGAGGGTTCCCCACAGCAACCTGAAGGTTCCTGCCCAGGGAGTGGCGTCCACCTCCGGCCCGCCTGACTACTGCAGTGGCAGGAGCGCTTTTCATCTAGCCACTCGGGAGAAGCAGGGGCGAAGCAAAAGGACCCAGATGTTTTTCAGGCTTTTCAGGGCCAACAGACTGGCTGTGTTTCCCTTGGAAGGGGAGGGCTCTGGACGGTCTCATGTGGGGCCAGCAGTGTCCTGCAGCGTCCCGGCGGGCCTGGATCCTGGGCTCCAGAGCAAGGTGGACAATAAATAAGTGTCTGACAGGCCCAGCATCCCTTCCTGAGGGGCTCGGGCTTCGGCTCCAGTACAAGCCAGTGGATAGGCCAAGCACATCGGTAAGGAACGGGGCCCCGTGCCTTGCCTGGCTCCCAGCACAGTCTGTAACAGTGGTTTTGGGGTGGGGGGGATGGGCGTCCAGGTTCCGGGCTAGGGCCTCCATCACTGCCGGGGAGGAAGGCACCGAGAGCCACTGCCAAGGGGAGGCCGAAGGCAGGGCTCAGATTTCCATGAGTGTGATCTTGAAGCCTTCCACCATGCTCTCCATGTTGAGAATGAAGGTGTCCTCGTTCGAGTAGTGCTCAATGATGTTGTCGTCCATGTTCACCAAGATGCTACCAGGGAGTGGGGTGAGGGGTAAGAAACAAAGACGCCATCAGCAACACAGCGCACAAGGGCAGACGCCAGGCTCCGTAGGGGCTCCCTGAGCCATTCTTTGGCAAGGGACAGGGGGCGGGGAAGGGGAGAATGGAGGAGCGAGGAGATAAGGCAAGAGAAAAAGACCCTTATCATATTTTCTTTCCCCAGAAACCAGTTAGAAGAAAACAAAGCCTCGATTTGTCAGAACCAACCTTGCAACTCCTTATTAAATAGGTCTTTGGAGATGGTTCCCCCTTGCTTTATGGAACGGTAAACTGTGGCCCAGAGAGGTGAGCCTGAAATCACGGGGGCAGCTCTTCACAGGGCCAGGTCCTACACAGGTCCTAACTGTTTTCACTAAACCATATCACCTCTTGAAAACGCACTTTAAGAAAGCACTCCACAGACGGAGAAAGAGGAGAATCAAGAAGCATGGCTACCCTTTGCTGAGCACCTAATTTGTTTTGGTGCTTCAGAGACCTTGTCTTTAATCTTCCAAGCAGCCCTGAAGTTAGGTGTGCCCACGGCCGCTTGGCAAATGAGAAAACCATGTGATCTGAAGTGAAATCAGCTCCCCGGGCTCCTCCCGCCGATTCGTGGCTGAGCTGGATTGGAGGCCGCTCTGCCTCACTCGGAAGCTCGTGCTTCGCCACATGACCGACTCCTGGGTCAGCTATCCCAAGTGCGTCGGTTGTAAGAGAATCAACAACTTCCAGGGTCTGTCCCTGATTTGGAAATCAGACAGATCTGCTTGCCTTTGAAGGACTGACTCATCTGACAGCTACGTGTCATCTGGCAAGTTTTTTAGCCTTTGAGAGCCTCGGTTTATTCTTCCGCAAAAATAAGAGAAACAACCCTGCTCTACAGAGCTGCTGTAAGGAGTCATGTGTTTACCCCAGGGCCCACGCGGTGCTCGTTGGAAGTGAAACGTTATCCCCCCCACCCTGGCAGGAACATCTGCACTGAGGGAGCCAGACCCGAGACAGCCCCCCAACGTCCCCATCAGAGGAACCCCTTCAGACCACGAGGAAAACCGTCACACGCATTTAAGTGAGCTTGCCAACCAGGGCTCCGGCGGAAAAGGTTTCCTGTTTGACTCCCAGTCTACCAAGGGACCGTCACTCAGAAAGCCTAAGCATCTCAGATAATCCATTTCCTTTATGACAGAGGCTCTAAGAAGTGTTTAAAGACCACTTTCTGCATTTTGTAGGAAAGCAGCTCCAGAAGCTGACTCGGTGGAAATTGTCTCCTGGAACGAAATCCGGCTCCTACAGCCTCAACTCTTAGAGACCACCCCCCCACACACACCAGGAAGCCGGTGGAGGCCAGAGGCAGCAGTGGGGAGGACTAACAGCACCTGCAGGGGCCCAGAACTTACTGAACACCCAGTAAAGGAGGTGCTGTTCTTAACCCTGACTGAGAACAAGCAGGTCCAATGATCATTTAGATCATTTTGTTAGTAATTACCTCAGAAGACTTCTATGTACCCTGAACGCTTCCTGTTCTTACTGTGTCATCCTGAAACCAATCCCAAGAGCAGTGTGTGATTATAAACTCTGCTCTCTGCAGAGGGGCGACTTCACCTCCTCCCTAGTGTCCTCACCACTCCGGATCCTTCTATGCCACTGGCTCACCCTGTCCTTGGAATGGGATGTCTCAGCTGGCATCAGGATGACGCAGTCTCCTTTCCGCCCTCTCTTACTGAGATCTCCCAAATGCCTTCAGGGCACAAGCTGCTTAACCTTGGTAAGGAAGGTAAGGGAGGCACCATCTTTTTTTTTTCAAGGCAGTATGTAGACCGATCTGATTTGGAAGTCAGTTTAAGTTGTTTTTTTCTTACCCTTTTTTGCTTTTCTTGTAAAGCTTTGTGATCTTCTCCACAGGCAGCCCGTACTTCTCAGATATCTGTAACACCAGTAACAGAAAGGCGAGTGAGCATGGAAGAGGAAGCTGAGCAGAGACAGGAGGGAAAGCTCAGTTTCATTCTCTTGGAGATTCTCCTGGGTGTCAGTGTCCTTCACTCAGGAGTCAGGCTCCCAGTATGCCCCTCGGGTGTGAGGTTCTCCCTTGGACAGACCTTGAATCATTCAACAAAAGATTCAGCCATGTGACAGTGTAATCTACGATGAAGGTGTCATTTCAGATCAGCAGTAAAAGATGGACTCTGGGATGCTGGATTAAATAAGTGGCCATATTGAAAAAATTTCAAGTTAAGCTGGAGCCCTTCTCCACTTCTTTTTTCTTTTCTAGTGAGCTCTATGCCCAGTGTGGGGCTCGAACTGACAACCCCAAGATCAAGAATCACACACTCTACTGACTGAGCTAAACAGGTGCCCCATCTACTTCTTACATCAAAATAAATTTCAGATCAAAGATTTACATGTGACTGCTGAAACCACAAAAGTTCTTTGTATTGGTATCATCTTCAAGGAAGGAAGATCATTCCCACAAAGATATGAAATCTGAAGAAAAAAGGTCAAAATGTTGATAAAACAACACAAAATTACAAATACCAACAGAGCAAAAACCACCATAGAAAGCTAAAGATAAATAATACCCTACCAAACCTTTTTGCCACACAAATGACAAGCATGGAACCAATTTCCTTGAGTTAGAAAGAATTCCTGCAAGTCCAGAAAAAGACCAACAATTCAATGTGAAAAGAGCACAGCATGAAGGAGTAATTCACAGAGAAAAACACAATAGGACAATAAGCACATGAGAAACATACCGCCTCACTCCTAATTTTAAAATTTCAAATTAAGGGGCGCCTGGATGGCTCAGTGGGTTAAGCCTCTGCCTTCAGCTCAGGTCATGATCCCAGGGTCCTGGGATTGAGCCCCTCATCGGGCTCTCTGCTCAGCGGGGAGCCAGCTTCCTCCTCTCTCTCTGCCTGCCTCTCTGCCTACTTGTGATCTCTGTCTCTGTCAAATAAATAAAATCTTTTTTTAAATTTTCAAATTAAAACAACAATAGAACATTACTTTTATGTTATCAGACTAACAAAAACTAAAAGAATGATAATATAGCCAGAGTACAAAAAACATCAGTTCCCATATCCCATAGATGGGAGAGTAAGAAGCTCAACTTCTTTGGAGGGAAATCTGGAAGAAGCTACTAAAATTCAAAAAGCATATATCCTTTGACCCACATATTCCACATCTAGTAATCTGGTCTACAGAAATATACTCCCTCGGATGTATGCAAAGCTTTTCAAAGCATCATTGCTCATAATAGAAAAAACTGTATATAACAGCCATTCATTAGCATGTTTTGTTATTTTCACAGTTGAAAGCCAACAGTCGTTTAAAAAAATGTGGCAAGTCTGTATGGGGGAAAAAGTCCTGAACACACTGAGAGAGAAAAAAAGCTAACATACTGCCCAACAGTATATATAGTGTGACCCCATTTGTATTTTTTAAGAACTAAGTATGTAAGGAAATAGAGACTATGGGAAGGTCCTGCTGAGCTGTTAACAGTGGCTAATGAAGAAGGGACAGACACTTGGAGATCCTTTCACTTTCTATTTTGTATCATTCTGTCGGGGTGTTTTTTTCCCCTCTTAAAATGACTGTGATTCACTTTTAAAAATACAAAGTAATCATAGTTTGGACATCTCAAAATATCAATTACATGCATCTATCATACTTCAGAAGTATGGTTATTCGTCCAACCGATAGATCATGATAGCTAATGTATGAAAAAGGAGCACATATATTCCTATGTCGCAAACTTTTTTTTATTATGACAGCAATGTTATCAATATAATTGGTTTCCTTTGTAATCCTATGTTTTTTCCTGCATACACTGAAAAACATTATTCAGAAAAGCGTCCATAGACTTCATCACACAACCAAAGACATGCATGGCACAAAAAGGGAAGATTCCCCAATGAACTTCCATATCCAAGAACTCGCTGTCTGCCTGGAGTCCTGGGGTCCATGTTATTTGCACCTAATTGTTCTGACTTGCTTGGGCTTTAAGAGTTGGGTTTTTTTTTAAACTTTGGTTGGTGTTATTCGAAACATTTTTTTTTAGATTTTTATTTATTTATTTGACAGAGATCACAAGTAGGCAGAGAGGCAGGCAGAGAGAGAGGAGGAAGCAGGCTCCCTGAGAAGCAGAGAGCCCAATGCGGGGCTCGATCCCAGGACCCTGGGATCATGACCTGAGCTGAAGGCAGAGGCTTTAACCCACTGAGCCACCCAGGCGTCCCTTGAAACTTCTTTTTAAAATAAAATAGGGGGGCACCTATTTATGAGCCCTGTTTCTCAAGTGAGGCAGCTGGAGCTTGTGGTCACTAGATACTGTACCTGCTGGTGAGGGGCAGCGACAGATTGGAAAGGTAATGATCTGGCAGTCCAGTTTCAGACTCCGAACGCTTAGAGAAAATGGGCATATGTGGGACTGAAGGGCAAAGTTGTGCCCTCCATGCAACTGACAGAGGCAGAGGCAGCTTGGTAACAGGCCACAGCAACACGGCGTCCTCTGCCTCCATGCCAGGCAAGGAAGTGTGCTTTGCCAAATTCAGAACCCTGGAAAGAAGTGAGACAGTGCAGGATACCATGTGGAAGAAGCCGGCCATCTGTCGGTGGGTTACAGAAGGATTCCATCGGGCTGGGACCTGGATGACAGCCCCCATAAACCCTCCCTTCTATGCACAGGAAATACATGCTACGTCATAGTTGTCTCAAATGAGGGAATTAGCAGGACTGCTTGCTTTTTAATTTCTGCTTTTCAATTTATCTGAAACAATCCACTTTCATAATTTTTAAAACCCATTACTGACATTTTTAAAGACCTGAAAGACTTCCTTTACATCCAAGAGGATCCTAGGTCTTGGACATATCTCATGAATGTGTTATTGGTTGTCTGATGATCTGTAACTTTTAGACTTTTACTTGGTGAAGCATTCTCTCTGCCCAGACATTTCAGCTAAGAGACAGGCAGAACTTAGAGACTCCCTGGTTTTCACCAGCATAGGACTCAGCGTGCTTGTCCAGAGACATCCAACGGAACAGCCTGCTCTCAAAGCCAGTGACTTTTACTTGTAGTTATAGACAGTTCAGTGCAGGCTCTAAGACACACATTTAAGAAGGAGGGGACTGTTGCTCGCAAACACTCCCGCAGCGGCTGCATCTGACCCGTCAAAGAGAATCAGGGAGTAAGGCCCTTTACTCCATGCACGAACAATTCAGGTGAACTGAAGCAGTGCTACCGGGTCCGTGAGCAAAATTTTCCCTTGTGTGCGTCAACTAGCTGCACCAACAGAGAACACCTCTACCCTTTTCTCTAGCCCCTTTGGCTTGGAGGAATCTGTCTGCCTCCCTACCCCGTAGTGCTTACAGTCATCCCCTATGAATGTACGTACGTATCTGTGTATGTACGCGCCTACCTATCTACCGTCTATGTACAGAGGATTTCTACGTGCTACTTTTAAATGCCATGTAGATGAACTCAGTTAATCTTCACAACAACCTTAGATGTCATTTTATCATTATCCTAATAATAATATCCTCCGTTATTATTATCCTCATTTAGGAAATGATGCAACTGGGGTACAGAGAGGTGAGAGGTTGAGTAACTGGCCCAAAGTCACATCACACCAAGTGGCAGAGCCAGGATTTGAACCCTGACTGTGTGGGATCAACCCCTACCTGTACAACTTCTTGCCTGATGGTTTCTTGTTGCCTCTCTTCTTTCCTTCAGTTGTGGCGAGCTGTGACCTGGAAAGTTTACTCTTTTTTTTTTTTTTTAAGATTTTATCTATTTCTTTCAGAGAGAGAGAGAGAGCATGAGAGGGGAGGTCAGAGGGAGAAGCAGACTCCCCGTGGAGCCGGGAGCCCGATGCGGGACTTGATCCCGGGACTCCAGGATCATGACCTGAGCTGAAGGCAGTTGCTTAACCAACTGAGCCACCCAGGTGCCCCAAGCTTACTCTTCTTGAAATAACTTTTCATATGTGGCCATTGCTCTCATTGGACTGAACTGCTTGAGGGCTTAAGTGGGCTCCACCGCTCTGTGCAGCTATCAGACCTTGGGAGACCCCCCTCCTGGGCCTGTCTCCACCTCTGTGGGATGATGATGATGATACTTGCATTGCCAAGTTCACAGGGGTATTGTAAGGATCAAATGAAGCAATGCCCATAAA
>ML099664.1:0-19816 GCA_003697995.1 Taxidea taxus jeffersonii
TATCAAGATAGCAAACCAAAATCAAGACTGCATACTTGATAAAATGTAAAGATTGGTACTAAGTCAAATATTTAAAGGGTGCACTATTTATGATTCTGTACATATTCAAACCTTCATAACTCTGGGATTTGCTAGTTTTTATTACCCAATGACACAACACAATTCCATTTAATTGACAGCTAAAACTTATGCCTGGTTATTTCAGACTTCCTGCTATTGGAATAAAGAGAGAAACAAAGATTATTGTGTTGGCTGGGTAACTGATTTTGATTGTCAAAGGTATATAGACTTTTTATTAACCTAATCTGGGAAAAAACATTAGATAAACCCAGAGGATCCTCTGAGATGCCTTTGAGGAGCCCCCTGACTTTTGAAAAAGTTAATGGATAGTAAGAACTTCACAATAAATGTAAAATAACGAAGGAATCCCTTAGGAAATTTAGTTGTTTTTTAATTTTTTTTAACCAGAATGCTTTTTTTTTTAAAGATTTTATTTATTTATTTGACAGACAGAGATCACAAGTGGGCAGAGAGGCAGGTAGAGAGAGAGAGGAGGAAGCAGGCTCCCCGCGGAGCAGGGAGCCCAATGCGGGGCTCGATTCCAGGACCCTGAGATCATGACCTGAGCCAAAGGCAGAGGCTTAACCCACTGAGCCACTCAGGTGCCCCAGGAAATTTAGTTTTGAGTAACCATTCCAGGTAAATAACATTGACCTACTGTGCTACTAGCTGAGAGCAAAGTGAACATGAGGTATATATTGAAAAAAGTAGTCTTGATACCAACTATGGTCTTTTAATCAGTTGTAGAAATAAGGAACGTGGTATCTATCTTATTACCTATCTGTTATTATCTATCTACTGGTCAATCTATCTAACCTATCTATATCTTTTTCCATCTCCCTATTCATCTATCTAAATGTTTTATCTACCCCCATTAGTTCCCCTTCTGTTTTATATAGTATCTATATTGAGTAGTATTGCACAGAGGTTAACTTTATTTTGCCTGTAAGTTAAAAAACACCAAGACTCAGTTTTGACTGCTCTATAGAAGGAATGGATATTACTCAGAAATCTTAGACTCAGGATCTTAGATTTAGTGACTGAATTCACTTATTTATAAGAAATGATGATTACTTTTTATTTTATGAAGAGTAGTTGTGTTATGTTTGTCTGAGAGCATGCTGTTGTTTGGAAGTTTAAATAGCGAAGAAGTGTGCATAGTGCACATATTAAATAATGTTTGGGCAATATTAAGACCAGGGTACTAATGGATGTTTGTGATTTGCAGTGGTCTAACATCTGTAAACAGCTTGTCTATAATTAGAAATAATACTCATTTTGAACCTTGCCTTGTGGAGTTATAAATCAGGAAGTTTTTTTTTTTTTTTTTCCTAAACAAGGGATTTTCCTAAATCCCTTGCAGCTCAGATACACAGTAGTTTCATGTTCTGTTAGTCAGTTGTATTTAAGATTTTTAGGTAAGTAAAATGAAATGATGGTCACATGAGAGTTAATAATTGATATTTTAGAAATGTCCTGATGAATATACCTGATTATTTATAGAAGGCAGGGACATACTCTGTTCATTCATAAGCATTATTGTTACCAAATGAGCATGGTTAAAGGGCGTCTAAAGAGAAACTCAACAAAGACATTGGCTATTGATCCTGACTCTGTAGGACTTCAACATCTAGAATGTCCATAAATGTAGGTCCCATAAGCAAATAAGCATTTTCCAGCAAATTTCTTTTATACTATTTTACACATGGGTCACCCAATTGATTAAGTGTCTGACTTCAGCTCATGTAATGATCTTAGGGTCCTGGGATTAGGCTTGCATCAGGATCCATGCTCAGTGGGGAGTCTGCTTGTCCCTCTCCCTCTCCTTCTCCTTCTCCCAGAGCTTGTGCTCTCTCTCTCTAAAACAAATAAATAAAATCTTTTAAAAAAATCTTCCAGTCCTGCTCAAAAGTAAACAATCATTGCAAAATTTGTATCAGACTACTTGTATAGTACAGAGCTACTATGTAATCTGAGTATGAAGTCTATCTCTAAAATTAATTATTCTGGAAAGTATGCCTTTGTAAATTCAAATAAAAATCAACATTTACTTTAAGATATATAACATCAACATCACACTTAGGTCCTATATTAATGGTAGAGTCAATTAACACTAAAACATTATTTTTTATTTTTTTAAAGATTATTTATTTGAGAGAGAGAGAGAGAGACATAAAGAGTGCGAGCAGGGGGAGAGGGAGAGGGAGAAGGAGAAACAGACTCCCCACTGGGCTGGGAGCCCAATATGGGGCTCTATCCCAGGACCTGGAGATCATGACCTGAACAAAAGGGAGATACTTAACCATCAGATACCGCAAACACTAAAACTTCAATTTAAAAATGCAAGATATATAACTTTTTCCTTGGTAATCAAGCAGTTGGTTTGTTGAGCTCCAGGTTGAGAAATGTATTTTCTCTGTTAAATGTCCTCTTGATAAAGACATAGAAGTTTCTTGAAACTAGAAGACATTTTACAAATAATTTAGAAAAGAATAAATAAAATATTTTCATACACATATTAATACCAAAATAAATACTTCTTGGTTAAAGATTAATTGTACATACTTAAAATTTATTAATCTGTGCTTTGAAAAAAAGATTAAACCAAATAATGATTTTTTTTAAAAGATTTTATTTATTTATTTGACAGAGATCACAAGTAGGCAGAGAAGCAGGCAGAGAGGGGCGGGGAGAAGCAGGCTCCCTGCCGAACAGAGAGCCTGACGCGGGACTCGATCCCAGGACCCTGGAATCATGACCCGAGCCGAAGGCAGCGGCTTAACCCACTGAGCCACCCAGGCGTCCCCAAATAATGATTTTTAAGTTATTCAACTCACTTCTCTTGAAAAGTTAGTTGTGAACTACTTCATTCCTATACCTATGTATTGAACAGTATACTGTAAACCTATCCCAGGTATTCATAAAGATGGTTGACTTTATAAATTGTTCCCATGGATGTTACAGCGAATCTTCAGTGTGCTGTAGTTGCACATCTATTAGAGGGATTGAGGAGGAATATAGTAGTTTATTGGCCAGTAATATTTTAAATTTTCCCCTGAAATTTAAGTATATGGCTGCCTGAGAAGCTTTGATTTCACAAGTTTCATGCATTTATAACCCCCAAGCATTCTCTATGTGCAAGATTTACTTACTCTGCCTGGTCAGAAACAACACTTATCAGTATGTGCTATTATTTTTGACAAAGACAATAATACAAACACTTGCATTTGAGTGAGCATCATTCCAATCCCTGATAAATTCCAGAGCTCCTGGTTATTAGACCCTTTAGGACTTCCCAGGATTCCCATTTTCCAGGCCAAATTGCAAAGGGAACTCATAGAAATGGAAATTCATAAAAGAAATAACATCATGCCACCAGTGTTCAATAGGGAAAAATTGCTTGGTCAGCAGTCCAAACAGAGGAATAAGCTTTTACAATATTGTATGTGTACTATCCCCATCAATTTCTATTGAGGACAGTTAGAGGGGAAAAAAAAATCAGCCACTATAGCAGAGAGGCAGAAGTCTAAACATTTTTAAAGGACTGAATTGACTTTAAAAGTGAATTGAAGGACTTTAAATGGTTACTTTGCTAATATTTTAGGATATTTTAATTAAATTAAGGTGGCTCAGGTTTGAAATCTTCCCTACGGATCCAAATTGGACACAGATAGCTCATCAAGCTGACACTCTGATTCTTTTTTATTAGTGAAAGCCTGTATATATGCTTTAACTGTCATCTGATACTCCTTCTGGAAAAGTGCAATTAGGAGGGCAAAGTAGCATATTTAGTGCTTAAAGGTCTGCCATGGGAGAGGGTGACTTAATATTTCCTGAATGATTCTAGAGAACAGATCCAGGACCAATAAATTGCACTGAGAGGGCAATCATGTTTGGCCTAATATAGAAGATATACCCTTGGAATTTCTCATTAGCCGGAATAATGTGCCTTTCAAGGTCATAAGCTTCCTGTCAAAAAAATGCTTAATGTGTGTAAAATTTTTGTATATTTGAATTATGTGGGGACTGCACAACTTTTTTTAGGTTGAAATTTCAAAGGTCTACTTTATATTTGGCAGGACTAAGCTAAATATCTGCAATTTCAATGGATGCCACAAAACATTCTGATTTCATAAGCATCAAATGTTCTTCTATTTACAGTATTAAGAAGATTAGTTTTAATGCAATATTTGTGAATTTATACCGAACAGCGGATACAAATTTGGGTAATGGGTTAAGTTACTTTCATGTAATAACCTCATTTATAATTAGGGCAAGATAGAAGCCAACACGTTAAAGAACATGTATTTATATGGTATCCCAGGTATTCCCAATTAGGGTGTGTTTGCACACATCTACACATACTGAACTTCTACATTTACTGCAAACAATTTGTCATGTAGACCTTGAAGGAGATGGGCTGAGATAGGCTAAAAGTAATAAATGGAATAATAATAAGGAATTTTTTCCCTTGGACTTCAGTATCTTTTTTTTTTTTTTTCTTCAATAAGAAGCTAATCCCTTAGAGCTCAGTTTCTCCTTTAACTTGGTGATTCTTTGATATCTTAGAACTGGATTCCATTTCTATGTGACTCTTCGAAGAGTTGTGTAAGATGAGAGAAGGATGCATTTGATTTGTCCGTGAACTGGTTTTCATCAAAAGAGAATGACCATTGATGCATTTACTAAAAGACCCAGAAGAAACTTTGATCAGAAGACCAAAGAACTAGGAAAGATTAAGTGTAGACAGACTTGCTTCTGGAGGCAAAATTCTGACAGGAACAGCAGAATTCTCATACTATTATAGATACTTCACTCTGATCGAGTTATTCTTTTTTTTTTTTTTTTTTGGTGTCAAAATGAGTAAAGATAGAAAAAGGAAAACTTGATATGGTTAGATGTCTTTTTGGTAAATCTAAGTGAAATCAAAGGCAGTGTTACTGGACTGTTCATCAGGGAATACAATGTAAGAATTGGAGGCATTAAGACTATTTGTGACTTGTTCGTATTTCTATCATTTGCAATCATTTCTTATTTTAAAACAAATTATTGGTGATTTTGTAAAATGTAAAATTTGACTTTTTAACTTAACAGTGACACATGTTTCACATTAACAAATGTGGCATTGAATTGTTTACTTAGGACAGAACTTACTGAAAGATGAAAAGAATGTCTTTTGGGATAGTATAACTTGATAGATAGTACAATATTTATTTCTTTACTTACTTGTTTATTTATTTACCAAGTGCTTCTTTTTTTAAGATTTATTTATTTATTTTAGAGAGAGAGAGCACACGCAACAGGGAGGGGCAGAAGGAGATGGAAAGAGAGAGTCTTAAGCAGACTCCTCACTGAGTGCACAGTCTGTCTCAGGGCTCAATTCCATGAGCTGAACCAAGACCAAGAGTTGGATGCCTAATTGAATGCATCACCCAGGCACCCCTAACAAATACTTCTGTAGAATATACTGTGTACCACATTTTTCAATTTGCCTTTTCAAAGATAGTGCATATAATACTCCTACATCTTTGTGAGGTAGGCATAATGCTTAGTCCCTTTACAATTGAGAAAACAAAGGCACAAAATTGTTAAGTAACTTGCTCATATTCACAGGCCAAGCTGGAGTTCAAACGCAAGCAGCCTGATGCTAAAGTTTAACTCCCACCACTATACTGTGTTCTTTAATGATACACAAACATACCTTGAATTTATGAAGCCCATTAAAAATCCAAAATAAAATTTACTCACCACCATTAGTTACAGAAATTTTGGACTAATTCACAAATTCATATGTTGAAGTCCCAACCCCCAAGACTTCAGAATATTACAGTATTTGAAGGCAGGATCTTAACAATGTGATTAAGTTAAAATGATGCCATTGGAGGGGCCCCTAATCAAATCTGACTTGATACACAATGAGACATTAGGGATGAGTACACCCTAATAAGACCATATGAGGACACAGTCAAGAAGGTGCCATCTACAAGCCAAGGAAAGAGGCCTCAGAAGAAACCAGACCTAACAATATTTTTACATTGGGCTTCCAGTCTCCAGAACTATGAGGACATAGATTCTATTGTGTAAGCCATCCAGTGTGTAATATTTTGTTTTGCAGCCCTAGTAAAATAATAAAATGTGCAAAATATGCAGTAACCTATGCATATTATTTGATATAAATCTAATGGGAAACTTCAGTATAAAAATTAAGTGAAATAAAAGTTAAACATTTATCTTCAGCTTCTCTACATACATTAAATATACTTTTAACTTCCTTGAATTACTGCATCTGCTTTTTAATTTGCTGTGAGTGCATAGAATGAGTACATTGTAAGCTGTGTCTCAAACTGAATTTGGTAACTGAAAGTGGTTATCTATGTTGGGGGTGTGTAGGGCACAATGCATCCCATAACACAGCTTATTTATGCGCAAGGGTTATTAGATTCTGCTTGCTGATAATGCAAATGAGACAGAAGACATGAATCAGGGTTTTCAAGATGCTTACAACATAAGATAAATGCAAATTATGTATGAATCCCATATTAGTAGTCTAAATGTACTTGTAAGGCACTTCAGGTCATATGTGGGTTTGGGCCATTCTTTCAGCTATGAAGGATAACTGCTCATAGGTTAGGGGAAATTATTTGTCATATTGATGTGTGGCCACTGAAATCTATAGGAAATTAAAGAAGAAGATATATTGTTTTAATTTTTTAAGATTTTATTTATTTATTTGATAGAGAGAGAGCACAAGCAGGTAGAGAGGCAGACAGAGGGAGGGAGAAGTAGACTCCCCGCTGAGCAGAGAGTCCCATGCAGGGCTGGATCCCAGGACCTATCATGACCCTGGCCCAAGACAGATGCCCAATCAACTGAGCCACCCAGGTGCCCCAAGATTTTAGCTATATGTATAAAGAATTACTTAGGTGACAAAGTACTATAAGAATTACCAGAGAAGTTATGGAATTTCCATCTTAGTTTTTCAAGATAACAGATCTACCCAGGAGACTTTATATGTTTATGACATCTACAGATTATCTCTATTACATCCTCTTTTAGATGCTCTGAGCATTTGATTATATGAATATTCATGTCTATTGGCAGCACTCCAGATTTGGGCATTATCAAGTTAGTGTTTGATTAATGCAAAACTATAGCAGCTAATATGCTATTTGAATTTCTTCTGATCCATTCTATTCTCCATATTGTCACTAAAATAATTGTTCAGTGACCTGCTTTGGAAATTCCAAAGACTCACATTTTCCATGACTGGGGCTATACTCTACCAGACATTCAGTTGTCTTTGTCATGTGTTTCTACTTTATTGTATCTCCCATTGACTCAAAAATCTGACGACAGCTTCTATCAAACCGGCAACTTCACTTTTCCTAAAGCAAATCACATTAGTCTGTCTTCTGTGCTTCTTTTCTGACCACTCCTGTACATTTTAATGAATTCTGTATTGCCTACTCCTGGTCTACTTACATTTTATGATACACAACAAACAATATTTGCTTTAGGACATTTTCTGGATTGCATTGCTATATGGGCATATCTTTCTTATAGATCTCCTTTTATGATATTACACTTTGTTGCACAAATTAACACTTATTTTACAGTATCTTTTTAAATTAATAACTCCTCTTATCATCTTTGTATCATTAGAAGAGTCTTGAAAGCTTAGGAAAATATACTTTAAGGTCACACAGGCACGGATTTTAATACTATCCCTGTCAACGATGAGTAATTTGGTGATATGCACTTCAGGTCTCTGAAACTCAGTGCCTGCATAGTTATAATTTAGAGAATGATACCTGGTTCATACGGCTGATTGAATATATGGGATCATGCAATGCCTGACATGTGGTAGTGTCCTTTCCTGTTCTATTTCTCCATCTCTCAGAATTCCTTCCATTCCCCAATATTTACTTTCATTTAATGTTACTTGGTTTTTTTTAGCAAACACGTAGCTGACACTCTAAACTTCTTTTTCTTTGATATCCTGTTTGTATCAGTCAGATCTAATCTGGAAAATATTCCTAGTGTTTAAATTAAATAAGAAAGAGATTTGATATAGGAAATTTTTTTAAAAAGTGGTAGAAATTAGATGGGCTGGAGGAACAAAAAGGAAGTGATGTTCCCTGGAGCATTCTAAGAGCAAGAAGCTGTTCCTATCCACTGAGCATGCAAGAGTAAATGATAAAAAGGCAGTGCTCTTGGTGGATTACAAACTGTAGGAGACACAGCCTGAATGTGGACAGAGAAAGTGATGTTCCTGGTAAATTAAGACCCCACTTTTCTTCTGATGGTAAAGGAACCTAGGAGCCAGAACAGCTAAGGCAGTTGCCAGAAATTAAAAAAAAAAATGTATTATCTTTTGTCTATTTCCTGATTTCATGCAAGTACCTCCAATAGGTAGTAGTTAATCAGAACCCAGCTGGAAGGGATAATGTAATATAAAATTTTCAGGATTTCAGTCTGGCAGGCATAGGGCATTGTTCACCAGTTTGTTAAGGTTACCCTATAGTAACAAATAGTCCCAGGGTTTCGGGGGTTTACAGCACTGTATATTTCTATCTGCAGGATGTTAGCAGCTTTGGTGTGGTTGAGGCTTGGCTGGTGTGTTTTCTATTTCAGGCTGCAGGAATAACTTGTATTTGTTGGATACCTTTCTTGGTACAAGGTAAAACAGTAAGATTGCTTGTGGGAACATACAATGGCCTTTAAAATATCTGCTTTGAAATGATCTTTGTCATTTGAACTCATAACTTACTGCTCACTGGTCAATCAGGTCAAGCCTCACGATGTGGCTATGAATTTCATCCTGCCCAAAGGGAGTCACTGAAATGCACATAATAGGCAAAAAATGTTAACTCCTCTTTTTTTTTTTTTTCTCCTCTTAGAGATAAATAGAGGAGAGCATGTTTGGAAATGACAGCTCTGTGTTCACAAATACTTACTTGCCTTCTTTCTTCTTGAAAAAGTGCATGTAAAACTTTCTTGAAAAAGTGCGTGTAAAACTTGTCCTCCAGAAAGATAGCCTAAAAGCCCCATTCCATCTCAGCAATGGGCAGAAGACACAAAGTCTTTTAATAGTCTCTACATCAGCTATATCTTGACTAAGAAACAAAATTAAAAAAAGAAAACCTAAGATTTGTCCCCCACACACTTTAGGTATAGTGATAAAACAGAGAGAAAATGACAATAATGATTAATCCTATTCCTATTCAGAAACAGGAACAGAGGCATCTAGCAGTTATATCTACAGAAATTTTAAAAACTCAGGGCACCTGGGTGGCTGTTGGTTGAGTGTCCAACTCCTGATTTTAGCTCAGGTCATGGTTTTAGGGTTGTGAGATCAAGCCCTGGTCAGGCTCCATGCTCAGTGGGGAGTCTGACCGAGAATCTCTATTCCCTCCGTTCTACCCCCTTGTGCTCACTCACTCACTCTCTCTCTTTCTCTTTCGAATAAAGAAATAAATCTTATAAACAAAAAAGAAAATATAAAAATTTGATCCTTATGTGGCATATAATCTTGGGACTTGACTCCACTCTCTGAGAAGAGCTTTCTTTAAGATTAAAGGTTATTTCTTACTAAACTATAGGTTATTATTTAAGACCTAAGAGATTTTCTTCAGCTTTCATTCTGCCCTGGAGATTTGGTAGCCCACAGTTTATTTTACATATTGAGCAGTTTTTAAATATTTTAATTCAGGCTGGTCACTTTTTTTTGGAAGTATAATTCACTCAACAATTTTATCGGCTTTGTATTTATGTGATTCCAGTTTGGCTAATTGTCCAAATAACTTGACCCCCACTTGTTTCAAGACATGATTCTCTCTCTAAACTAAGATAAAGAATATTTGCCTTTATCAATCTTTAGGGAGAAAACCAAACCTTCAGTCTCTTTACTCTGAGATATTTTACCATGCAAAAGAATTTAAAGGATGAATTAAGAGTAGCCACTTGTTTTTTCTCTCATTTTGCCTTTTCTTCTCCTTCTTTTCTTTTTTTTAAACAAAGTCACCGACAACCACATCCTGGATTTGGTCTTTTCCCTGTGACTGAAAATTTATCTTTTATCTATTTCTTCTCTCACTTTGCAACAGCTGGAATTTCTGAATCCTCTACTTTTCCACCTCTTACCAACCAGCCAACTTTTTTCTAAGTTAGTCTGTCAAATACACCCGATAACAACTAAGTGTTATCCATAATATGGCTTATTCCAAACTCTTTAACAAAAACCAATTCAGCATATTAATTGCCTTAATTGTCACAGGTGGAATTTCCACCTGAAGTTAAAAATAAATAAATAAATAATTTATATTTATATTTATTTATTTATTTATTTATTTTGCTTTTTTCTAACATGGTGTGACTGTTTTTCAAACATGCAGTAACAGTTTTGGCCTTATCTTGCCCCTAGTAGCATAAGCCAGTGCTACAGAGTTTAGGCTTATCTTATGAAAGCATCCCATCTCCAGTATCAATTTTACTAGTTATGCTTCATTTACAACCCACCAATCTCTGTGACTTATATATATATATACTGGTATGTTTCTCACTCATATTGCATGCTATCAGGTGTGAATTTCATGAGCCTTGGTTTCATATATTTCCTCATTCTGGAACTTGATACAAAAGAACAGTCCCTATTTGAGACATGCTGTTCTCATGGTAGAGGGAAAATGAAAGAGAGCTAGCAGAAATACAAAATAGCTAATTAAACTTCCACTTGGAATGGCCTTGCATCATTTTTGTCCACATTTCATTGACTAAAGAAAGTCAAATGCCCATACCTGAAAATGCAGTCATATATTATGCTCTTCCCACAGCGAGGCCCCAGAAGTCACATGGCCAAGGAAGCATATTTCTCTTACGAAGAAGGGAATACAAAATTTTTAGAGCAAAACTGCAAAGTTGTATAAGACCACACTATAGAAAGGGATTTGAGGGCCTGAGTACCAACAGACAATAACCAGCACTGGATTTTAAAAATTTTGTATCGAAATTAAGTCTTACCAATACTGATTGTTTTGCAGAATGCTTCTGTGAAACTCCATGTGATTTTGTAATTGGAAAACATTTGGGAAATCAATTTTTCAGTGAGTAGTTTAATGTGTAAGTTCATTTGAGTGAGGTCTTGGTCAAGTGGCAGTCAGTTGAATGAACTGGAAAAGATCACAGAATAGTGTTTGGTTCAAGCCAATTTATTTTATTTTACTGCTTCCATGCCTGGGTTCATAAATATTCATGACATTTGAACGTGGAAAGGAAATAGGTTCTGCAGAGCTAGTGTTACAAAGTAAATACTTCCTGCCATATTTTTTTTTCAAATGAAAACAGACAAAGATGTGATTGTGTTTAGATTCATGCCAGTTATTTAAACTGAGAAAAGAGAACAAAACATAAGATTACACTACACTTAAGGTTTAAAAACAAGGAAAAAAATTACTTCTCTACTGTGTTCATTCTGAGTCACTATCATCCAAATTTCCATATCAAGATTGAGTGAAGATTTTTCATTGGGTTAATGTGGCAGATTCTATTTAATGGGAGGTGTTCTTCAAGGACTAAGAATTAGGGACTCACTCTTCTTTATTCTGTAAATAGAACTTGCTGAAATAAAGGAGTGCTAGAGTTATCCCTGGGGGTGCTATGCCGCAATTAATGAGAAAGATAAGAAACACAAAGTAGATCACCAAGGCAAGTAGATGGGGAAGCGAGAGCTCTAATAAGAATTCAGGATTTGAAGATGCTTAAAGATGCAATTTGGAAGCAACAAGATGAGATGATAATGTATCAATTTTACAGTGATGGTATGGATCCAATGACATGATTATATAATTCACCTAATTGCATATGACATATTCAGTACTCAATAAACCCAGCCTCTCAGCCTCATATAACACGTAATGCTAAAATCTGTTCCTATTTTGGGGTCCATCTTAGTGTAGCAGGGCTTATATTTAGCCTATTTCCATTCAAATGGGCTCTTCCTGGTTTTTAAGGTATTGAAACATTTTTAAAGTATGAAAATATTTTTGTGCTAGTTGGTAGTCATTATCCTGAGCTCCTAGAATATCCCTGTTCTGAACTGAATGGTTGTGTTCCCCCAAATTCATATGTTAAAGCCCTAAGCTAGGGGTGCCTGGGTGGCTTAATCAATTAAGCTTCTGACTCTTAATTTCAGCTCAGGTCATGATCTCAGGGTTGTGGGATCAAACTCCGCATCAGACTCAGTGCTTGGCGCAGGGTCTACTTGTTTCTCTCCCTCAGTTCCTCCCCCTCTTCGTGTTCACTTTCTCTGTATCTCTAAAATAAATAAATATGATCTTTAAAAAAATGTCCTGGCCTATATTGTGATAGTATTTGGAGGGTTCCTTATGATGGGATTTGTTCCCTCAGAAGAGACCAGAGAACTTGTAATCACTCTTTCCACCACATGCATCAAATACATCAAAGAGAGATGTATCTGCAAATCAGGAAAAGAACTCTCAACGAGGGTCTAGATCTTAGACTTATCCTCCAGAACTGTGAGGAATAAATGTTTGCAGTTTGAACAGTCAGTTTGTGATAATTTGTTGTAGCAGCCCAAGCTGACCAAAACAATCTCTTACTTCCAGCCTTCTGAATTTCTTTCCTTAGTTTTTCTAATTGTCAGCATGATGAAGTAACTAAAGAGGGAATGTTTGTCCTAGGGTAGGAGGTGAGGACTTCCAAACCATTACTGCAGAGAAGTGACCAATTATTATATTATCAATCTCTGCTATCAATTGTCTATGATGTACTATGTGTTAGGTGCTATGTGCTGTCCCTTCAAATCACGAGTTAGAATTAACCTATCTGTCAGGTTCAAAAAACACATTATTAAAAACTTATTTAAAGCAGTCTTAGGCTTGTATACTTTGAGTCTTAGGCTTGTATACTTTGTAGAAATGTCTGACTCCTTTAAGACTGTCAGTTTTTTGAGGGCTGGGTCCATGACTTAGCTGTCTTTCAGTTCTCTCATGGTTAATAGAGTTCTTACCACTTACATGCTTACTAAATCTTTTCTGATTGAACAGAAATTCTTCAATATTAATGATCAATAACACTGTCACTTTGGCTGCTGAGCTGAAAGGCTAGATGCTAAGCTTCAAGTTTATGTACAATGAATATAAATGGCGCGATGCAAATCATACCCCCCATTCCCCTCCAAGAAGCGGGGGAGAGTCATCATAAATGGAAAAACAAACAGAAAGAAAACATTGCTTTTGTTACAGGATTTTTTTCCTTTGGTGTCTGAGGTTCTTGGTCACACCACTTCAAAAAATGAAGAGGTAGACCAGGCAGAGTGGTGGGCAGCAAAGCAAAGTTTATTGAGTGATAGTGCAAAGCTCCAAAAGAGGGAGGGGAACCTAGAGGGTTGCCATGGAGCTTATATGTCTAGTGGTTTTTATGGGTTTGTTAGAGGACTGTTCTAATCTGATTAATCTTCCCTGTGGAGGGCTCCTTCCAGGGTGGTGTAAAATCCTTTTAAGGCTGGTTTCTTCTTAGCACAGGAGCCCCTTGTCCTTGTCTGCCTTCTTCTGATTATCATTCATCACTTTTCTATTAGTCTATTTTCTCCAAACAAACTAGGAGGTTTTGTGATGCATTGGACACTGTTCCTTGAAGAAGTCAAATGGTTTTTGGTCAAAAAAGGAAATTCATGTATAGGGAGAACCCTGAATCAAAATTTTGTTGAAATTTTGTTTGAAAAATATAAGACTTTTATTGCCTATTGAGAGGGCATTATTTTTTTAAGGAAAGAAAGAAAAATGCATATATTATTTTATGAGGTATATTTATCAGACTATACAGAATGTATAAGCTTTAAAATCTAGACAAATAAAAATGAATAAAAAAGTAAACTCTAACCAAATAATAACTGTTATTATTAAATTATTACCATTACTCCTCATTATAATAGTTAGGACTATTTCTGCATTGTATATACTTATAGGTATATAAACCAGGATGGCTCAGATGGTTAGGCATCTGCCTTCCACTCGTGTCATGATCACCAGGTCCTGGGATTGAGCCCCACATTAGGCTCCCAGCTCAGTGGGGAGTCTGCTTCTCCCTCTGCCTCTCCCCTTGTTTGTCCACTTTCACTCTCTCTCTCTCAAAAATGAATAAATAAAATCTTTAAAAAATAAATAAAATAGATTCGATAAGCATTAAAATTAAGTATATTAATGCAAAATGGTATTTTGTCTCCTGAAAATAAATCCTATCAAGTAATAGTTACCTTTGTTATTATCAGAATTGCAAAATCAGCAGTTCTTTTTGTAAAGAACTATCCTGGAAGAGATTGTCAGGCATTTACATTTGGCATTTGTTAGTTAGTAGTTAGGAAATCATCTTTTAGGAGGGAGGGTAGAGGGAAATACAAGATCAGCATGTCTGACTCTCTTAATATGCCCTAAACCTGCTCTGTTCTCTCACTCTCTTTCTCTCTCCCCCTTCTTCTTCTTCCCTCTCTCACTGTCTCTTTCTTTCTAACAGAAAACAAAGAAAAATAATATGTATATGTTATACATTAAAAATCACCATCTAGGAGCCCCTGGGTGGCTCAGTGGGTTAAGCCTCTGCCTTCTGCTCAGGTCATGATCTCAGGGTCCTGGGATCTAGATCCACATAGGGCTCTCTACTCAGCAGGGAGCCTGCTTCTCTCTCTCCCTCTGCCTGCCTCTCTGCCTACTTGTGATCTCTCTCTCTCTCTGTGTCAAATAAATAAATAAAATCTTAAAAAAAAATCACCATGTTAATGATCCTTCCACATACATGTAAAATATTAATTGAAAATAAAAACAAAGATGTAGAAGAAATGAATTAGGTTTCCTGAACTCTACCAATATACCAAGGGCTTAAAGCAGATTAGTATCCTTATAGATTAATAGCAATGGCAATGATGGTAATAATAATATAAATAATAATGGGTAGCATTTAGAGCTATTAAGCACCTGCACTGTTCCAAGGTTTACAAATACAAACACATTCTGTCCTTACCATAACCCCATCACACAGGCCATAATTAGTCTTATTTTACAAATGAGAACACTGAAGGAGAAAGAATCCAGCAATTTACCCCTGAGAGTGGCAGTGCTGTGAATTGAACCCTGGCAGTTTTTGCTCCAGAGTCCATGTTCTTAGTAGCTATAATGCATTGCTTTTTTCATGAATGTGCTATCTATTTGGGACCCCCATTATCCTGCTTGCCTTGGGAGCCCTGTAACATGGGAATCTGAGGCATGGCATCAGGACTCTACTCCTTAGTCCAGTCTCTCTCTCCTCCCTCACTCCACACTGCCCGATGGACTAACATAAGCAGAGGGCACTTAACTGTCTTAAGTCATGTTACAATTTCACTGTTGATTGATGAAAATTGGTCTTTTCTTCCCTTTACTTAATTACAAACTCTTTGAAGAAAAGAAAGAATACTTCATGCTTATAGCATGTTTAATGCTCAATATGTATTTATTTATTAAATGATTGGGAAATTATGGAGTCATACACATAATTACTAAAGCCAGTCCCACAAAGCCTATTTACCATGGGGTGTTCTACAAAAAAGTGCTGACCTTGATGGTGAAATGGAGGGTAAACCCAGCATTAGTTGCATTTTCTCGAATTATTACCTAGCTCCTGTTCTCCTTCTTTCCGTTCCACACTAAATCTAGACTTCTGCCTTTCTGCTTTTGTTCCCATTATCCATGTACACATTTTATTCTGAGGTACCATGAGCTCAAAAAATAAGCCTATGTATTACAGTTTGGCTTTACTTGAGGGAAGGGGAGAAGCAAAGCTGCCTGCCTTTGAACCAGGAGAGAAGGCTAGAAAATGTGCAGATACCAAAGGGAAGATTCTAGGCTGAGTCTTCTGGAAAAGAGAAGTTTCAAGTTGTATGCTTCTCTCTTAAAGAGTAAAGTAGAAATATTATAAAATGTACCAAAGTAAAATATGTTTTTATTATTTGGGAGTAAATCTAGAAAGCATGAAGAGAATATGATTGCTTTTTCACTAAGTTTCAATAAAGTCTACTAAAAAGCAAGTAAGCCTACCAAATGGTTATATCAAAGATTTTAATAATCCTGAATAAACTAGTATTGACTGAATATCAAAAGAAGTCTGAGCCTTGACATATATCTAACTAATACTCTGGATAGAGCTTAAGACTGATCTTTAATTAAACATTTTCCCTAAACATAACTGTGGATGATGAAATTTAATCATTGGGATTTAGAGGCAATTATCAATATGAAATATATATATTGCCATCAGAATAAGAAAAAGAAACTCTGGACAAAGGAAATAATGTCATATTTAACAAACTTGCATCCACATTAAATTGAATTCACAATATTGGGGATTCAATTTAATGTCAAAATTATACTTTCTTTATATCAGTGTGAAGTGTTTTAATATAAATTCTAAATAAAATATGTACATAAAACTGAACCCTCCAAAATCTAGATCTTTCCTAGATATCTAGAGTTGAAAATCTACTTTTTAAAATATACTAAATCTTTATATATCTAATATGGTTTAATCAGAGAGCTATTGCCTTCTTTTTTGATATTTTTTGTTCAACGAATTATTACCCCAAGTTTAAAGTGATAATATATTTTCAAAATATATAAATATATATATATATTTTTTTCAGGCTCCTTTTAGATGTGACATTGTTATACTTTATATTTTATTACTGTGTTTTTCATTGGTAAGATGGCCAGGTCTTTTTTCTTAGAATGAGATTCATTTTTCAAATTAATAAATGACTCTTTTTTCATAACACTTGGGTCTTTTGCTTTTATCCTCTCACTCCTATGGGTACATATGAGATAACTCAGGACATAGGAAAAAGAATAGTAGCTTTCCAACAGGCACAGTTGACCCAAATGTTAATACTCAAATGTTAATGACAACAACAAAAATATATACAATGGTATACAAAGCATTATATCAAGTATTTTATAAACTATTTTGCTATAAACTAAACTTACGTAGTTATATTATTCCATGAAAACATTCCTATCCCTATAAAGTGAATTTGAATATAATTTATATTTGTTAGAATATAAGTTATAATTGTTCAAGGGCATTGTGTTTTTATCTTCCTTGAAATTGATAATAATTTGAGTAATTTACTGTTGTTTACTGACCTGTTACTGATCAAATTGTTAATTATGCTACCTTTATAGAGATATATTTCACTCAATGATTTCATATATTTTATAACATTTGACCAGAGGAAAATAAAAATAAAGGAAGAAATAGTTTATAATTCTGAAACACGGTCATACAATAAAAGCATTAATATAATACTATTTTATAAATATTTTTATAATCACAGAAATTACAGAAACATTGCTCTACAGCTTTCATGACTTCTATATATGGAATCTCATGTTCATTATTTTAATTGTTGTACACAACCTGGAAACGTTAAAAGTCTTAAATTAAAAGATTATTTAAGTTTACTTTGTTACCAGGATATTCAATGAGCTATGGGTTCATTAATGATAACACATTATCCTCATGAACAGTTTGAGATGGCTTTTAGGAATTTCATCTGCTGACCCATACTCAAAAATAAAATAAAAATTTGTCCCTGTTTTAGAAAAGCATGGCATGGTGATGAAAACATCCTAAGGTTAACTTCATGTCCCTAATATGAAACTTCCTTTTGATAGGGTGTCACTAGATTTTCAACTGGAGTTTACATAAATAAATAAATTTATGTAAATGGAAAATTATATCAAATACCTAAATATTGGCCAAAAACTGATTATGTCAATAAAACTTGAACTGTATGGGCTCCAGGTTTCATGTTCATTACCTGATGCCCTTGTCCACTAACAAATATACCTGTAGCAATAGTATAATCTCTGAATTTCCTGAGATCACAGGTTAACACATTATTCTATCTATGCATAATTTGATATATTCTGTTATTCTTCCTTTGGTATACCTGTTTGCATGTACAGCCACAGTCAGCTTTCATATTCTGCCTTAAAATAACATCTTCACAGACTTTCAGGATTTGCTCCATCTTTCTTCTGGAAAGTCATCACTAGATGTCATTACTCCCTCTCCTAAGCCATGCTGTACACTGTACCTGACACTACCTTCTCACTAATTATATACACAGTAATTTCTTTGAATGCGTTTACTCTATTAGATTTTGAGCACCTTATTGGGTTACATTCTTTAGGGCATTATTCCATTATTGGGTTACATTCTTTCAGCCAACTCAACCACACAAAGTGTGGGATAATTTATTTTAATTGAATTTTGTAAAGAGGTGAGGTAAAGTGATTTGGAAGAAAGCATTAATGAGTGAGAAAAAATAAGTGAAAGCAACAGATTGATATTGATATGAA
Source organism: Taxidea taxus jeffersonii (assembly GCA_003697995.1). NCBI lineage: Eukaryota > Metazoa > Chordata > Mammalia > Carnivora > Mustelidae > Taxidea > Taxidea taxus. The sequence continues at coordinate 18,468 of ML099664.1, forward strand.
ATTTCATTCTAAGGAATAGAAAACAAACTGAAACAATTTCTAAAGCAACATCTAATTCATTGCTGCCACAATGTTGCCAAGTAAATTGTGTCTCATATGCTTTTTGTTCTATTTCTAACACACAATATTTGATGCTTAAAAAATATAGTATCAAATATTAAATTAGCCAATCCTGCAACTATATTTAAACACTCAAAATGCTGCCAATCCAGTGGGAATATTTGTTCATGGATGTAAAATATTTAAGCCTTGAAGGAGAGTTTTGTATTATGGAGAGAGATTAATGTGTAGCAGAAGTGTAATGAGAGAAATATGGAGTAACAAGTTCCTCGAGACGGGGTGGAAGAATGACTTGTGTCCCACTAAGAGAATAGAGAAAGACTTTGTAGTGAGGTGGTTAGTATTAAACCTCTCTGTACCTCAGTTCCTCATCTGCAAAACAAGGATGATAATAGTACCCCCCTATGTTGTGAGTGTTAAATGAACTAATAAATATGGAGTTTTAAAAGAATTCTTGACACACAGGATGTGCTCAACCAAAGTTTCTGGACATCATTATTACTATTGCTACTAGTATTATTCAAGAGGGACATTGACCGATACAGACTGGATTTAGAGACAAACATGGAAAAATAAAAGATGCAAAAAAACCACAAAAAACAGTGTATTTCAAGAAAGGATGAAGAGTATTGTTGATGGAAGCATAAACTGGGGAAATGTGGAAAAGGTTTGAATTGAGAAATCTGATTTGACGGGAGCATAGGTTCCAGGAAAAAAATAAGTTTATCTTAGGTAACAAAGACCTATGACTATTTATGAAGTTTAGTTAAGACCCTTAATTTTCTCCATTGCAGTGCTTGTCAAGCTTCTATGTGCCCACACATTGCTGGTGGATCTAATCAGATATGGATTAAGTCTATGGTAGGGCCAGAGATTCCACCTTTCTAACATCCTCCCATATGATGTTGATGTTGCTGTTCCAAACAGCACACTTTGAATTTGCTTATTTACTTGTCCATAGACCCACACACACTAGAACATAAAAACAGAGACCCTATCTGTCCTCGTAATCATTGTATCTCTAGTGCCTGACTGTGCTTAGCACATACTCAGTGCTCAAAAAGTATTCAATGAATGAATGAATACATAACTAGAAAAATTAATATAAAACATGAAGACACAGAAATTCTAGATATAAGTGAGACAGATTGATTAATAAATATCTTTCTGGGGGATGAGGAAGTGCAGCAGAGTCAAGCATATAGATGGTATAGGTTAGTTTGGGCCAGGAAAAGGAAAATCATATATATATATATATATATATATATATATATATATATATATATATA
>RCUC01120808.1:0-28819 GCA_003697995.1 Taxidea taxus jeffersonii
TTTTTTTTTTTTTCTTGTCTGCCTTCAAAATTTTCTCTTTATGGCTCACTGCAGTTTGACTATTATATGTGATGTGTCTTGTGTTTTGTTTTAACTTTTATTTTGTTTTGTTTTTAATTTAGTTCTTCTTGCAGTTCTCTTAAGTTTCTTGGATTTGTGGTTGGGTGTATTTCATAATTAAAAAGAAATTTGGGGGTGCCTGGGTGGCTCAGTGGGTTAAAGCCTCTGCCTTCCGCTCAGGTCATGATCCCAGTGTCCTGGGATTGAGCTCAGGGCTCTCTGCTCAGCAGGGAGCCTGCTTCCTCCTCTCTCTCTGCCTGCCTGTGATCTCTGTCTGTCAAATAAATAAATAAAATCTTTATAAAAAAGAAATTTGGACTTTATCTCTTCAAATATTTCTTCTGTTCTCTTCTTGTTCATCTTTTTGATAACTCCAGCTATACATGTATTAGACCACTTGATATCATCCAACAGTGTGATACTCTGTTCTATATTTTCTCACTCTTTTCCTTTTTGCTTCAGTGAGAATAATTTATATTGATTCATCTTCAGGGTCAATGATTCTTAAGTCATGTCAAATCTACTGATGAGCCTGTCATGATAGGACTCATCTCTTTTCTAAATGTCCTCATCTGCTTATGCATGATGTTTGCCTTCTCCTCCTGAGCTTTTAACATATGAATCAGTTAACTTTGCAGAACTAATGTGATGGTTTGAACATCTGGGCCATCTCTGAGATTGGTTCCATTTATGGGTTTTATTATCTCTTGATGATAGTTTACTTTTTCTGCCTTACTGGTATTTCTTATAACTTTTAGTTGCATATAAAACATCAAGTATTAAACAGTTGAAATTGATATAAATATTATGTATACCCAGAAATGGGCAGATGTGTACTTCTTTTATCAGATCAGTGGTATAGGGGATTAGGTCAATCCACTTAGTGGCTGTGATGAACTTGGTGTTTTATCCTGTTCAGGCTGCTGTGACAGAAATGCCATAAAAAGGACAGGTTGGGCGTGGGGGTAGTTATAAACAACAGAAAATTTTTTGTCAGTTTCAGAGGCTGGAAAGTCCACAATCAATGTGTTAGCAGATTTGGTATTGTTGAGAGCCCAACTCCTGGTTCATTGTTAGTGTTTTTTTATTGTGTCCTCACATGGCGGAAGGGGCACAGGATCTCTCTTGAGGTCTCTTTTATAGGTGCACTAATCCTATTCAGGAGGTCTCTGCCCTTGTGATCTAATCAAATCCCAAAGGCTCTACCTCCAAACCCTATACCATTGAGGGTTAGGATTTCAGCATAGGAATTTGGAGAGGAAACCATCAGTCCATAGCATTGGGTTTTTTAGGTTTTGTTTTGTTTTGTTTCCTCTCTCTCTCTCTTTTCTTTTTTTCCCCTTTAATGGCGGGCTGCCATTCCTTGTGCTTAGAGTGAGGGCTCTACGGCCAAGGGACATTCTGAGGGTTTGTATGCCACTCTCAGCTGGCAGCCATTTTTGCACCCTTGCATGGGGTTTTTCTCCATGCTGTGGCCCTCACCCAGTGTAGACTGCCATTGTTTGTTGCTCACTGGGGGAATGGTAATAGATTTCTGTTGTCCTGATCCTAGATGGCCATGTGCACCTGGATTTTGGGTTTGGACTTTCTCAGTATTCCTGCTTCTACTTCTCCTGACCGTCAAATGCTGCCTTATTTCTGTGGTGAATCTTGGGCAAACGTTTTCTGCCCTTTCCTGAGTGTTTACAGATCACTTTTGCTTGTTACTGAAATAGTATCCTCGGCTCTGGATGCTTTTCTGCCCCTCCTAAAGACCTAAATATTTTTTCTACCTTAGCCTTGCCACAATTGGTCCTTTTCTGTCTCTTAAGACAATGGGTTCTGTCCCACCTTCTTTAATGGTTTCAAGGCTTTGCTTAAAGTAAGAGAGGGGGGTCAGTCATCTGCTAATCACCTCCAGGTCTGCTGTGTCTAAGGATTCTTTCTGAATTGCTTTGCTCCATTTTTTTCTCATGAGCACTCAGTGGAGGTTCATGAAAGAAAAAAAAAAAGAAACAAACAAACAAAAATAAAATGAAACAGAAACTTGCTGGTGAGTAACAAGAAGAAACCAACAAAGTCGAGTCCTCAGCGATTCCAGACGAAAACAATAGCCAAACTTTCCAACTGTTTGTGGAAACTGTACCTAATTTCCTCTAATCTCGCAAAGGTTTTATGGCTACTCTTGACTTCCATAATTTCTCACAAGTGAAGCAGTTTACATGTTTTGTTTGTCTTTGGAGAAGCTTGTCCCTCTTTGGAGTCTGCCAACTCGGTTGCCCTGCCTGTTAGCTCTTGGACTGGTCAACTAAAATTATGATTTTGTAGTTTCTACCTTATTGTTGTTAAGGATTCAATAGCACTTTTTTCCAGCTTTCTGCATACTAAGCAGGAGGCAAACCTATTGAATTTTAAGGCTGGTTCTACCATCATGGAAATCAATCTCCCTTATTTGTGGCTCCGGCTTCTTTTCCTCTGAGGCTTTTTCTGTATCCTTGGTGCCCCACATCAGTTACTTTCACAGTTGAAAATACTTCTATTCTAAAGAGATAGGGCTCATTGATCAGCTCACAAGTTTGTTGTTTCCATTTGCAGGATGCTTTCAGCTTGCAGCTGGCAGGATAAAGACAATTTGGTGTTTAGACTGTTGCAGCACGCTTCTTCTTCAGACTCCCTTTGCTGATTCATTTTTCAGGTGTTCATAGTCAGTGGTTTTTCATAATCACATCATCGCAAGTTTAATAGAGCAAAATATTTTTTCTGTTAAAAGAAAAAACCTATACATTAAATGAAGACAATTATGATTCTTAATAAAGGAAAAGGGTGCTTTATAATTGAATGCAATAATTTCAAGGGTGGTTTTTTTTCAAAGATTGGTCATGATTATATGATTTTTAAAAGCATTTTTTACAAATACTAATTTTGTCATGTGGACCAGGAATTAGTGCCCAGTAGTGAGAGCCAAATTTAAGAAAAATGTAAGCCAGGAGGTTGTGTCTATTTGGGTCAGAGTCACTATAAGTTTAGAAGTAACAGGTAAAAATAAATCCAATGTCTCAGAAGGGATATATTTTAAGGTAATAATTTAAAAGCATTAACCAGAAAAATGGGTTTTCTTTGACTGGGAAAGAATTAAAATAAGGCCAAGGCTGCAAATGAATACTGCTTTTATTGCAAAAGTACACAGAGATAAACTCATCCCTTGAGGGGTGTTTCCCACCTGTATGAAGGGATTGTATGGAACAAAGGAGTCTTAATAATAATGAGCAATAATCGCTTCTTACAGCTGACCTTTCCCATAAAATCCCCTAAGGACTTAATGCACTTTGAATATTATACCAATCTGAAATAGTAAAGAGGATTGTAAGGCACAGAAAGTATTCTGGATATTGGTAGGCCCCATAAACTGTGACAGAGAGAATTTTTAAAGGCTATCGAGGGATTACAAAGCGAAGTATTGCCTTCAAGTATTGGGTAGGTAACATAAATGAGCACAGCTGGTCTGCTGTAAAGTAATAGGAAGTGGTGAGGTTTGAGTGCCCTGTGTAAAAATTTTCAAATATAAATTATAAAAATTGTTTCAGCCAGATTAAATAAGCCTATCGGCTATGTAGGTCCCCCTTCCTCACCATGCCCTCCACATCACAATTTACAAGTAAGGTAACCCAAATGGTCAGTTTTGTAACTCGAATCTATATATTTTACTATGTCACATAACAAACTCTTATATGACGTATTTACTTGCCAGCTATAAATTGAGTCTAAATGCTAAGATTTCCCTAGACATTTTTTGTAGCTATGAGTACAGTGATACCCAAAAATCTCCCTTGGATTTAATAAATTATCAAAGCCCTACGTAGATAGTACTCCTCAAATCAGAACAGCATTCATCATTGAAAGGAGGTTTATCTGGTTCACATTGAATCTATATGGATGAGGCAACAAGTTCCTTTCTGCAAGGCTAAATCAGATAATCATGAAGAAAGATGAGTGAAGCAAAGATAAGTCTTTTCTCTCTTCTTGTTCTTCGGAAAACATTGGCTCAAGAGGACATGTTTTATCTTACAAGTGTGGTTGTTTAACGTGGTGTAGAATCATGGAAAATAAGACTTGCTTCCTGATTTGGCAGAGCACAGGGCACATTTCTAGCTATAGGAAGAAAAGCGGCTAAAATGAAGTAAAATAAGGTATAGAGAAGAAAATGACTAGACATAGACAAACCGGATCAATTCTGTGGCTAGAAGGAATGGAATGTGTTGTGCAGTCTTTTGGGAAACTAAACACAGTTCGTGGGTTTGGGTAGGTGTGTAAAACTGAAAGCTTTCGTAGAATCCCATTCTGATGGATGAACCAAAGGAAGGTGACATACTTGCATCATTTGCTGTGATCAGTATCTGAGAAGGCAAAACTCAGAGGCTGCTTTTATTATTTATAGAGTAAACACAACATTATTTTCTGGGACCTCAGCTGCATGAATTCCAATAGTTTAGAAATAAGTAATTAAGAGCTGTATACTGGGAAATCCTTATAGATGTTCTGATATTTTTCTTAACTGAAATCTGTGGGTATGCAGGATTACATAATTGATGGATCACTCTGATTTAGTCCCTTGAGGTCTGAATTGATTATTATAGCCATAAAAGTTGATTCTATTATTTGATATGGCTGAGTTTTAAAACTTCTTATTATTTGTGCTCCTTTTGAAGGCCCCCTCCAACTTCTTACAGAACTCTATACTGACTTAATTTGATTTTAACAGAATGGTAGTTAAACATGTTCAAACATAAAACAGATAAAACCTCCACATAATAGCTCTTCTACAAATATAAAATCCACATAAATGTACTGATTTATATTAAAAAATGATGACCATAATAACATTTAAAGGAGATTATAAGATAAATGATTTGCTTTGCTGACATGACATTTCTGGTTGGAAATATGAAGACTACTGATTACATCATAGTCCATCATCTAACACTACTGTGTACCCTGTGTTGACTCAAGTTCCCACAGCTTTCTCTACCCCAAACTAAAATTTATGCTAGAGCACTTCACAGAGCCCTCAGCATCTGTTCACACTCTGTAGTCTGAGAATGGCTGGCACATGGGCTATGGTGCTTGTTCAATGCTTTATACTAATTGAGACACATTTTCAAAGACCCCATGTAAATAAATGAAGAAGGGAAAAAGTAAAGCAAATATAGATTGCACTTAAAAGCAAAATATTACAATAATAAAAAGTGCTTATGGAAACATTTTTTAATATAGAATTTTCTCATGAGAGTCAAAATATTGAAATGATTGCCCCTGATCCCTTCTATGCTAGTTTTTTTTTTTTTCTTGTAATCATTTTGCTAGTTCTTAGAGAATAGTCTCATGGGAAGCTGCTCTGAAATTTTTTCAGTCATTCAGTTTATCTCCAATGGGAAGTTGCTGGCAGCCATGTTGGTGAAAGGCCATTTCATCATGAGGGTGGAAAGCTGAGGTCAGTGGGTGGGTTCCAAGCCTGCATTGATTGCTCACTCTGAGGAAGATCCAGGGAAATCACTTGCAAATTTTGGGATCTGGGGAGAATATACCTTGAGATCTTGCCTTAGCTTAACTCCTCTATTATTCTAGCCTTGGTTGATGTTACAGTTTACTGGGATTAAAGACTAATTAATTAAAGACTAATTAAAGACTGAATAGTGTATTTTATAATTCTTCCTAAGACTTGGATGAAAGAATATATGATTAGCATTTTACTCTTAAAAAAAATTTTTTTTTTTAAGATTTCATTTATTCACCTGACAGATAGAGATCACAAGCAGGCAGAGAGGCAGGCAGAGAGAGAGGAAGGGAAGCAGGCTCCCTGCTGAGCAGAGAGCCCCATGTGGAGCTCGATCCCTGGACCCTGAGATCATAACCTGAGCCGAGGGCAGAGGCTTTAACCCACTGAGCCACCCAGGCTCCCCAGCATTTTACTCTTTCATCCATTCGGTGGATTCTTCAGAAGGTAGCCCCACCCCAAAGTTGACATTTGTGTATTTGTGTTATGTGTTTTTACTATTAATAAGGAAGTTGAGGCCAATTCTGACTGATACCCACTTCTGTGGTTTTTGCTTAGATATACTGCCCAAGACAGGGTCTGGAGACCCCCTAAGCTTAATATTGTTACATCTTTTCGTATATAATGTTAAAATGCCTTCCAGAATATAAAATATACTATGCCTTTTCCTGTGGTGTTGACAGTATTTTCTTTTTGATGGTTTAATGGGTATTTGATAAATAAGGAGGATGGTGATCTCTGGCCCTTAAAATCTGTACATGTTTTGCCATCTGTCTAGAGTCAAAATTATGCAACTCACAAATTTTAGAATGAACTTAACCATAGATATTTCTCTCCTATAATATTCAGTATCATCAAAAAAATTTCCATGTGCTTCAGATTTTTCTCATTACCATTAAATTACCATCTACTTATCAAAATGTACTGTTATAGTACATTAGAATGGAAATATATATGTTTCTTCAAGTGTAAAGTTACTAGAAGTGAAAAAATGTTTTATCTATGCAGAATTTGGCACAGCAGTTTTCACAGAGATATTCCTCTCCTTATATGTGACTTCTAAAAGGCTTCTTAAGAATATTCTTTTCTGACTAAATTAAGAGAAGAGCTGACTATCTTTGAACAAACCCTGCGAAGTCTGAAATGATCTTTCAGAATTTATTGTCCCAGAATTAGAGAAAAATCTATAACCCTTAAATTCAAGGGTTTTCTTAGATAGCAGAATTTTTTAAATTTAATCTCTGTATGGACTGAAACAATGCACATATTTGAACTAAATTAAATATTATTCCTGGAATGTCTGAAAATAATGCTATGCCACTGCTCCCTTTATCAACTAGGGTTACCCTCATTCTAAGTCACTCTTTGTTAGTAAGTACGTACTAGATATGGTAAGTTAAAGAGGTTAAAGAGGGTGTCAAATTATGTAAGGATGTGTTACTGGGTAATAGGATAACCCTATTGTTGATATAAATTGAATAAAAACACTTCAGATGAAAAAGAGGGACAATGATATAATAAGTTTTTGTTTATTTATCATACTCAGACTTACTCTCAAGTGAGACTGTCTTTAAAAATTGCATTAATGAGAAAGAACCATATGGCTTGAGATGGAGATATTGCAAGAGTGGCATAAATCCAGCTGTCCATTTCCAGCACATAAGCATATTTTATTTGCTGTTTAATTGTTTCTAGTAAAAGAATTTGCTTATGTGCTAAGTATACACAAAATATTTCATTTTCTTTTTATATGGTTAATAATGGATAGTCCATCATCATTATTATTTCACATTTACACAGAACCCTTCCTTTGGGTAATTCATATAATTTGTAACCAAATCACAAGACCATTTATGTAGATATTTTGCATGCCTATTTAATGATCTTGTAGCTTGCCATGTGTTTACATTCATGGAGTCACAAATAATTTATAGGGGGCCAGTTGTAATGAAATGGATTTTATTGCTTTAATTTTCTGTTTATTCAATCTGTGGAACTGGGGAGTATTTGTATGGGATTGGGACTAAATAATGGTGGAAAATGTAACATGTCAACCTCAATTTTCTGCCAGTTGTGTGAAATATATCTTTTGGGGACAGGGACCAAAGGAAAAGAAACTTTTTTTTCTTTTGATATGCTCAAGTAAATACAATGAATTATGTAATATCTTTTTTACTTTTAAAGCCCCCAAACATTTCAAATGATCTTTTTAACTACTTTTAAACCAAGGTATCAATAAGATTTTGTCTTGCTCTACACATGCAAAAATCCCTTATAGAGGGTCACTAATGTGTCAGATACTTTATTAGGTATTAGAATTTGTCCTTACATCAGAACAAGTGTTAGTTCAGAACTCACAAACTCTCAGTCCATACATGGAGTCCGATCCATTGTATATGTATAGTTTGGCTTGCAGAGTATTTTACAAACTTCTTTGAATTAGGTGCAATGTTTAAAGGTTGGGATATTGCACACAATAATCTGGATTTGAGGCTTACTTCAGAAAATCAGAATTGGCAATGCTAGATTTAGCTTTCTTCCTAGCGGTGGTTTGCTGGGGCCCAGTAGCCTGGCCTCTTTTAGATGAGAACACCTGCTTTAGTTTCCCACCTCTTCTACCACTTCCTTTTTTTTTTTTTTTAAGATTTTATTTATTTATTTGTTAGAGAGAGAGAGAGAGGGAGAGCACAGGCAGACAGAGTGGCAGGCAGAGGCAGAGGGAGAAGCAGGCTCCCTGCCGAGCAAGGAGCCCGATGTGGGACTCAATCCCAGCACGCTGGGATCATGACCTGAGCCGAAGGCAGCTGCTTAACCAACTGAGCCACCCAGGCGTCCCTCTTCTACCACTTCCTAAATGGAAGTAGGTAATAGAGCATCATGTTGGAGATGAAGGTCAGGAAAGAGCAGGAGATTAAGCTAAGAAAGTTTGCAGGAACCAAATCTTGATGAATCTTGTAGAACATGTGAAGGAGTTTGAACTTTATTTTGTTGATAATGGGAAGCCTTGACTGACTATAAATAAGGGTGCTGTGATTTTATTTATGGTTTAGAAAAAAATATTCTGATAATAACATGAAGGATGGATGGAGGGATTGAGACTGGATAGAGAGAACCTTGATGAAGAAGCTATTGCAACAATCTATGGAGGAATGACAGCAGTTTAAAGAGAAAGTCAAATGGACAGGATTTTATATTAAATTAATATGTAGAGTGAGAGATACAATAGAATCAGATGAATGCCATTTATCATGTATGTATGTGAGACTAAGTGGATATGACTATAGCTGAGATTATAGGGGTGCATACTATGAATTTAATCTTTTATTTATACTATGAATTTTATCTTTTATTTATAAAAATGTGAAATTACCTAGGTAGATACTATGGATTCAATAAAACAAATAGTTATTGAAAAAATTAAGCACATTTGTGATCTTAGTAAGTGCCAATATGATGAGAAATGCAAATAAAGTCCTGAAATATTTCTCCATTTTAAGATCCAAGACTGATGATACATGATAAGAGTAGATAAAAAGGATGTGGGGGACTCAAGTTTGTCTGTGGAGCCTACAGGTCCAAATGCTAGGATGGAAGGTTGGAGTACAGAAGGCAGATAGCTTTTATGGAATTTTCTGTGTAAGAACATAACAAAGAGACACTCAGGACAGTGAGTTTTGTGGCAGTGACATCTCATATTTAGGTTTAAATTTTCCTTTTCTCCTTCTTTTTCATTCCTCCATCTTATTATCAACCTATATACAATTGAGAGATTAAATCAGGTGATCCACATGCAGGCATTGGAACCAAGGTGAGCTAAAGAGAGGGGTAGCTTCATTGAGAAGTAATTACAGAATGGCCAGAGTAATGGGAGCCTGGGGGTTCCCCCAAAGCAATGATCTGGGAAGAGACATCTGATTAGGATGGCTTTGCAGAGAAAACAAACTTCCTCTTGAACAGGGTTCAGTTTGAATTATGGCTGATTTGGATATTGGAGAAAAGGATACCTTAGAAAACTAGATACTTGGAGATTTCAGAATCATCTCGCAGATTGTTTCTCCAATTTCATTAGACCTATCGTCTTTCACATCCAGAAGACTTAAAATACCTAGCATGCATTTTGGAGTACTTTACTGTTGATGCTTAACAAACTCCTTTAGGTCATACTTAACTGTATCTTCTCAAGTGTTTGATTAAGCTATTGAGAGAAAGCTATTGAGAGAAAGACTAGATTAAGCTATTGAGAGAAAGACATTTTACTCACCTCTTACCCTGGTTCACTATCAATACAAATACCAATGCTGGAGTTCAAATCTTGAATCAAAGTCTGCTTTTTACATTATATATTATTTCTTCTCCCTTGATTTGTTTTCCAAAACTCCCCAAATCTGCTTCTACCTTGTTTATACTATGTGATCTCTAGCCATCTCCAGCTATCTCAACCACAGAAACCCTCACTCTCCTGAATATTGTCCCTCAATCTCCCCAACACCATCTACTCATTTTCACTTTCCTGCTTTGCTCTTGCCTATCCTGATGTCTGTAAATCTCTTCCCTGTTTAGTTGAGTCCTAAATTCACTGAAAACCCAATTCCCACATCTCTCTCACCTACTGAATGTTATATAGCTCCAGTCTTGGACCCTAGGGAGGAGAAATAGCTCAGTGCTTTACTTGCATTTCTCACCATAGTGGCACTTAGTAAAAGCCTGAATGTGCCTAATACATTCAATAGCTATTTGTTTAATTGAATCTGTAAAGCCCACCCAGGCAATTTCACATGTTTTATAAAAAAGGATAGCATAAAAAAATGCTAGTATATCATGATTGAACTCATAGTATCCAAATCTATAATCTCAGGGATAGGCACTAAAACTAATAGATCAGTATCTTTTTAAAATTATTATTATTCTATACTCTCATAGGCTTGATTGAAGGAGTTTAAATTATACCAGTGGATTTCGCAATGGAATCACTATTTGGAGTAACATAACTGGAACCAAAAATTAATTTTTTGCCTTAATAGACTTCCTTATTACACATTTTCTTTCAACAATACTTTTAATTCATTTTGTTTAAATGGCAATTGAATAGAGTAACTGTGAATTTCATTAGATTCCTGTGTATTTCTCTTACTAGATACAGATAATTTGTATGTACTTTTATCTAAGGTCCACTTACCTGATATATCATCTTTAGCAACTGTTAGACTATTTGTTTCTTAGAAATCATGTTCATTTAAAGTTTCTCTGCCTAGTATCCTTCTGCTTCTTTTCCCACCAATCTTGGGGTATTCCTATTGCTTCAAAATCTTCCCATTTTGAAGTCTTTCTTCCTCTATCAAGCCTGTAATGCTACCTCCCATTCCCATAGACATCTCACCCAGTGATCCTACATCCCTGTAGTATGACTCACACAATTCAGTGCTGGCTACATAGTATTTTACATAGTTCTTTACTTGCTGTGTGAATATTTATGTTTTATTTTTACTTTCTTAAACATCGTAAGTACTTCTAGAACTTATACTTAGTTTGTATTCCTCACTGTATCTAAATGAAAAGAATGGGTGCAATACTATTCTTGTTGGCTGATTATTAATATATTCTTAGATGATCTAAGTATAATTTACCATTGGTCAAAGTTGAAAATAAGTAGGAAGGTAGTGATGCTTCTAGGAAACAGAAAAGGTGTCATCATTATAGTGCATTATATAAATTATAGCATTTATTCCAAAAGAAAAACAGCTGGTGATAATGGCACTACCCAGAAAAATTACCCATTTCCATCATAAAAAATTTTATTATTTATCATATGTTTTTGTTTTATTAGTCACTAATATTTAATTTACCCTGTATTTATTAATGGTGAGCTTTCTTTTTAACCCTTCTGTTAATGTAATTTATAGTATTCAATTCTGCAAATGGCCTAATCATCTATTTGAATTACTGGCATATTCCACTGATCTTATTCTTGTTTTGTTTAAACAAGAATCAATCTTTTAGATACTCAGCAGTCAGAAAGATTGTTGCAATTCTCAGTTTAAAAGGATTTATACTATCAATGTCTAGGTGTAAAATGTCAAAGAAAAACTTGAGCACAGAGTTTGGTGGAGACAGTTCAGTGTTACTGGGTTTAAAAATAGATTACTTAAAATACAATGTAAATATGACAATGGGACTCTGACGACATTCACAACATTAACCAATTCTACAATGACACCATAATTGGAAGACTACAGAGACAAGTTAATGGCAGATTATTAATTCAGTACAAACAATAAATTTCAGTAATAATATAAAAGTGGTATTTGAGAAATATCAAATGAAAGGATGCCATCTTTCCACTAGAGCACTAAAAATATAATTGCAATGGCTAAAGAATTAAAACTCTGGTAATAAATGAGTATTATGAGGTGTTGCATCCAGCGGATCAGGAAAGAAGCAGATTTGTGAGTTTTTTAAATTAAATGTATCTAAGTTACAAATATGAACACTTAATTAAGATGAAATTTGACTCAATTATACCATCAAACTCTCCCTCTGCCAGTTGTAAAAACATTGACATGTAAAGAAGGTCAGTGGCTTTTAGAAAGGAATCGTAAATACTGAGCTAAAAATTGTCAACACAAGGCAACATGCAACTCAAATATTCTTGACCCCAGTAGAAGATTCTCTGCTGGTTGCTATTGATATTTGGGCCATCTGTAAAATAAGGTCTAAATTCGAGTTGTTTTATGGCTGCCAAGATTATTATAACACAAAATATCTGTAATAAGTTTCAACAGCAGTCCTGCTTTGTGATAGAAGCTGTGAGGACAAGGGGACCACTATGTGCGATGTCTGTGTGTAGCTCTCACTTGAAGGAAAAAAAAACATATCCTTGTCAGAGGGTTGGCCATAAGTGATCTTTCTGTAATGACAGAAACTTGAATGGGTGGTTTCTTAGGTCCTTCTCTTTAAATTTTAATGCTTTATGCAGCTTCTTCTGTGAGGCATCCCATGAGCTTAATGCCTGGGCATAGATCTAATCTCTGAAGTCAGATTTCTAGTAAACATATATAATTGTTCTATTTGGAATAACATAGTTGTAGAAATAGTCTAGGATTTATATTTACATGAAATATGGTAAAGGCTACATTATACATCAAGTGTTCTAATGTGTTTCTTCTTTACAATATTATTTTACTTAACACATAAGCAAACTGATCACTGGGGACTTTGTTTCCTCTGAGTAGTTGTTGCTTGGAAAAGAGACATATGGTTGCATGCATTTAAATTCTTCATTAAAAATGTTTATAGGAGGGGAAAAGTAACATAGTCTAAAATGGCAAACATTATAGAAGGTTGCAGAATTCAGCTCCAAAGAGTTTTATATCATTACTTTACTACTTAGAAATAAACATTATGCCTAAATAAGTTGTTTATACGAATTATAAGTAACTTACTTCCCTGAGTAAATATTTAGGTTGAAAGTATTCCTCACACATTCAGTTATTCTAGTTTGCATGGGGGTACAGAGAGAGTGTGTTTAATCATATAATTATACAGAATTTTAAAGAGGAAAACATATTTTCTTGGTGTTTTCTTCTTTTAGCTGAAAAAAAAACATAGATTATTTCACTTTGTTAATTCTGTGGTTAAATATGACAATATTGGTTATCAGCAATTAAATATTTTGATTTTGATTTTGAATTTATGTTTGATTAATGCTGCTTCTTCTTAGCAGTTGTAGCTGGCAACATAGTGTTCATTCTGAATTGGGTATGGATGACTACAATATTCTTCTCTGATTTCTGCCTAGTCCACCCCTGATTATACAGAAGTCAAAATAGTAAGAAAAAGACTAAGATACATCAATAAGTAAACTAATTTGATCATTTTTAGAGATACTAAAATCCATTAAATTAAAAAAAAGGAGTAGTATAAAATAAAACAGTTCATTTAGAGGAGTATAGCAAAAAACGGTATTGAAATACGACTCATAAGAGAAGGAAGTGGTTTTGTTCTTTTTTTCCCTTGGGGGGAAAAAAAACCCAGCTCTAGATACAAAATTCCTGGCACTATGCTGGATAAGCATTTGGAGGAAATACAGAGAATGAGAGAATATGAAGAGGGAACTCTAATCTGGTTGAGTCTTAACTGATATTCATATTAGCAATGGGGATTAATAACAGTAAGTCTCTTCCCTCTTGAAATTTATGGTCCAGGGACAGTATCAAATCAAGAAACATTTCTTGGTTGTCAGGGGCAGAAATTTAATCAAGGGTATGCCATTAATTTAAGTCCAGTTTTTCTACTTACATTGTCTATGCGTATTCTTTAAAAATAATGGTACACCCATATGTTACCCTAGATATGATTCCTTTTAGACTTTTTAGACTTCATAAATATCTATCCACTTATTTCAGTCCCCCAATCTAGTTCACTAGTCATGCCAGCTATGTTGCCACAGCTTTAGAATATAGGTCATTACCATCTCAGCTACTGATTTCTAAATATCTGAATAGTTTAACATGACATTCTAGGCCATTTATGATCTTTGGGGGCAAAAAAGGAATGTTTCTAATCTTAGTTCGAATTATTCTCATTAGTGTTTTCTACAATCCTGTCAAATTAAATCAATTTTTTCCACTTCTTTATTTTATAAAATTATACAAAGCGATATATTTAAAAGGTAGAAAGAATAAGCAAGGGTTATAAATAGGATGTTAATAGGAGAACTTCCCTACTTTGCCTCAACACACACATACATACACAAACACACACTCTTCATCTTAACAAAACAACATAGCACCGTCAATTGCCAATCAACATATGAAAAGACATTATTGTTATAATTAAAGAGATGCAAATCAAAACACTAAGATTCCATTTTTACTTCTCAGATCAGAAAATAATAAAAATTTTCTATTTCCCAGCATTGACCAGAGCATGGGAAAAGAACACTCTCATATTATACACTCTTAACAGGAATGGTGGTGTGTTTATTTGGGCAACCACTCTGGAAGATAGCTTTTTTAAAAATATTTAATATTGTCATACAATAAATTTGAATTTTTTGTGTGTGGACTTTCATAAATCTTAACACATATATAGATTATGAAAATGCCACCATATTCAGGAAAAAATTAGTTTTATCATTCTCTAAAACTTTTTTATGCTATCACTTTTATAGCTACTCTTTCTCCCACCCATAAATCTGGGCAACCGCTCATGTGTTTTACATTACTATAGATTAGCATTTCAATTATGCCATACAAATAAAATTATACCATACGTAACCTTTGAGACAGGCTTCTATCATTTAGCATAATGCCTTTGTGATTCGACCAGGTGTGTATAACAATGCTACTTTTCAGTATTATCTTTTTGAAGAATAAAATATTTTAATTTTGATGAAATCCAATTTATCAGTTTTCTTTTTGTGTTTTATGATTTTAGTATTTTTTTTTCCTTTTAAGATAAGATGAAAATTTAGAGGGAGGCAAGCTATAAAAGATGAGATGCTCAATTGTAGGAAACAAACTGAGGGTTGCTGGAAAAGAGGTAGAGAGGTGGGTGAGGGGAAGGGATAATTGGGTGATGAGCATTAAGGAGGGCATTTGATATAATGAACACTGAATATTGTATGCAATTGGTGAATTACTAAATTCTACCTCTGAAACTAATAAAAAAAGAAAAAATATGATTTTAGTATTCTAAGAAACCTTTGTGCTTCAAGAAAGCAACAATTATTTCCCATATTTTCTTCTGTTTTTTAGTTTTAAATTTTACATTTAAGTCTTTAATCAATTTTGAGTTCAGTTTTTTTGTGCTGTGTAAGGTAAACATTCTTTTTTCTGCCATTTGGATGTCCAGTTTATTCAGTATCATTTTTTCAAAACAATTTCTGATCTTATTGGTCCTTTGTAAATAATCAATTGACCACATATGTATGGGTCAATTTCTTGACTTTCTGTTGTGTTCCAATCATCCATGGAACAGATCTGTGGGAGAGATTTTCAAAATTCCAAGCTGTCTCAATTATGGTAGCTTTATAATAAGTCTTAGAAATCAGGTAGGATAAATATTACAACTTTGTTGTATTCTAAAATTCCTTTGTTTACTCCAGAAGCCTTTAAAAAATTAGCAGTTGCATTTTTCCATTTTAAAAATCTCCATTGTGTTTAAAATTTCAGCTTTATTGATGTATAATTGGCATGTAAATTGTAAGATAAAGTGTATGGGCATTGTGGTTTTTGATATGCATATACCTTGTGAAAGGATTCCCCTATATTGAATTGATTAATACATTCATTACCTCACACATTAATCTTTTTCTTTTTCCTTCCTTCCTTCCTTCTTCTCTTCCTCTCTTTCTCTTTCTTCCTTCCTCCCCTTCTTTCCCATCCTTCCCTTCTTTCCTCCCTTCCTTCCTTTTTTTCTTCCCTTCCTTCCTCCCTCTCTTCCTTCCTACCCTTCCTTCCCTTCTTTCCTCCCTTCTTACTACTTCCTTCCTTCTTTCCTTCCTTCCTTCCCTTTCTTCCTTCCCTTTCTCTCTCTCCCTTTTCTTTTCTCTCTTCTATCTTCCTTCTTCCTTCCTTCCTTCCAGTGAAATTCTATCCTTAACTAATTTCAATTATGAAACAATGTCAATTATAGTCACTATGTCTTACATTTTAAAGTTTTTTTTTCTTTTATTTGACAGACAGAGATCACAAGTAGTCAGAGAGGCAGGCAGAGAGAGAGGGAGAAGGCAGGCTCCCTGCCGAGCAGAGAGCCCAATGTGGGGCTCGATCCCAGTACCCTGGGATCATGACCTGAGCCGAAGGCAGAGGCCTTAACCCACTGAGCCACCCAGGCGCCCCTATGTCTTACATTTTAGCTTCAAAACATATTCATTTATAGCTGAAAATTTCTATCCTTTTACCAACTTGTTCCTACTTCTCTCAATCCTAGCCCCTGACAATCACTTTTCATGTCTGTTTCTGAGTTTGAGCTATCACAAGTGGTAGGAATTTCTTCTTTTCCATAGCTTAATAGTATTTCATTATATACACACCCCCCCACACACATTTCTTTATTCATTCATCCATTGATGGACACTCAGATTTTCCATATCTTGGCTACTATGAATAATGCTATAGTGAACATGGGAGTGCAGATATATCTTTAAAATCTTCTTGGTTGGTACTTTTTTCCTTCAGTACTTTAAATATATCATGCCACTTCTGTCTTTCAAACTTCCTGCTGAAAAACCTGTTGATAATTATGGGGTTACTTTGGCACATAACAAGTTGTTTTTCTTTTGCTGCTTTTAAGGTTCTCTCCTATCTTTAACTTTTGACAATGTAATTACAATGTGTCTTTGTGTGGGTTTCTTTGGATATATCTTATTTGGAACTGTCTAGGCTTTCTTTCCAAGTTAAGAAAGGTTTCAGTATTATTTTTTTGAATAAGCTTCCTGCCCCTTTCTCTCTCTTTTCTCCTTCTGAGATCCCTAAATACAAATATTGGTGTATTTCTTAGTATCCTAGGAGTCCCTTAAGTTATATTCACCCATTTTCATTTTTTTTCCACTTTGGTCCTCTAATTTGATGAGTTCCACTGCTTTGTCTTTGAGTTTTCTGGTCTTTTCTTCCACTTTATCTAGTTTGCTATTGAACCCATCTTGAACTTTTCAGGTCAGTTTTTATATTGATCAGTTCTGTGATTTCTGTTTGGTACTTTCTTATATTTTGTTTTGTTGAAAATTTTGCTTTGTTCATGCATTCTTCTCCTGACATTGATGAGCATATTTATGATCATTATTTTGAACTGTTGATTGGTAAATCACGTATCTCTCTTTCATTAAGGTCTGTCTGGAGTTCTAGCCTGTTCTTTTGTTTTGAACATATTTATCGTTTTCTTCATTTTCCTTGACCTTTGTTGGTTTCTGGCATTATATAAAATAGCCATCTCTCCCAGTCTTGATGGAGTGATCTTGTGTGTAAGATGAACTTTATCATTCAGCCCAGTCTGAGCTCTTGGTTATCTCTTAATTATTCAAGCTGTCTTATTTGTTTCAGTGGCTCTCAGTATTTGAGTGTGTGCCAAGACCTGTCAGTGTCCCAAAGGGAAGGATATCAATTAGCACTTAGGTATAGGCTGTTGGAAGCCAGAACCTCAGGCAGCAGCTTTTAAAGTATACAAACATACTTCTTTCAGGTGTTTCAGGAGGGCATTTCTGTTTGCTCCCTCTGCACTGAGCTCTGGGGGGATAGCCAGTTAAGAATTGGTTGGTTGGTTTGTGACAGTCCTGTAGGGCCAGTGAACAGAAATTCTGCTCACTTGCCACCAGAGCCTGGTGATCAAGTGCATTCCCTGGGAAGCAGCTACAAAAGTCCAGGTGCCAGATGTATGCACAAGCTCCTTCCAAGCCAACACCAGTGACATGGAGTAAGCCAGAGAAGAATGCAGAAAAGGCATTGCTTGGCTCTCTGGTCTATAGGGAAGATTGCATTCAGCACTCTAGATGCATGCTGAGTTAGAAACTTGACCCTTAAGTAGGAGCTTTTGAAGTATGCACATAAGCTTATCTCAGAGAAAGACTGGAGATGGGCTACTTCCATCTATGCCTGAGATTTCTGTTTGTATCCTCTGTGCTGAGTCCTAGGGGAATACCCACAGTGAGTCATTATGAAACTATTAGGGAATTTTGTTTATTTGTCTGCTATAGTCTTGTGGGTCTCATGGGTGCAAGCCCCATGGGCTTACAGAGCTAGGTGTTTTGGGATCCCATCCCTCAGACAAAAGTCTCAAAAGTTGGGGCACCAGATATCGGATCAAAACCATTTGCTCCTCAGGGAGAAGATAAGAATTGTGTGTTCCCACCGCTACTGTGTGTCACTGTGCCAGTCATGGGGTTTATGATGAGAGTATGTTTCAGCCTTTCCTACCCATATCAGTATGGGTATTTTTTCATTTGCCCAAACTGTAGGAATTTCTCCACTTCTGGATTTCTTTCAGAGGGAATTGTTCCATGTGTAACTATTGATTTGGTCTCTCCATGGGAAGAAGTGACTTCATGAGCTTTCTATGCCACCATCTCAGACTGATGTCCATGTGTTTTCTTTATAATGTCTACTATTCTGCTAAGAATGCTTTTTTATTTCATTCAAATATTTGTCCTTTATCTCATGGAACTCAGTTATAATAGATACTTTAAAGACTCTGATCTAACATCTGGGGCATCTCAGGGTTATCTCTTGATTATCTTTTCCCTTGAGATATCCTTTTGACATTTTTTTGTTTAGTTTTATGTCAAGTGATTTTGGATTGCATTCTGGACATTGTGAATATTTTATTGTGCAGACTCTGAATCTCACTATGGTCTTTTAGAAAATGTTATTTTCATATTAGCAGGCTATCAATCTGAAACTAGACTCACTCAGTAAGGTCTGTTTATTTCTACTGTGGGCAGGCATTCAAATTTTACTTATGGTCTCTAAGTCTTTGTTATGTTGGTTTGGGTCCATCTTATGAATATGTATCATTGAGGGGTTAAACTGAACCTTACATGGATTCATATGCATAAATGCGGAGTGTCCTTCTGGAGTTTTCTCCCCTTCAGACTCCTTGCCTCCAAACTATTTGTCTAACAAGGGTTCGTTTCCTGATTCTTCTGGCCAAAAATGATGACTTTTCTATCAGGGTTGTTTTTTAAAGTTCACAATAACAGGTTGCTCTGCACTGAGATCTTGCCTTGAGATAAATTTGGAAGAGAAAAAAAATAATGTTGGTTATTTACCCTTTGTTTCTCTGTTTTCACTCTCCTGCATAATCTTCCTGCTTTTGTTTATTTGTTGAATTTTCATCCAGGTAGTTAATTGCTGGTTTTTGTGTTTTATCCAGAATTTTTAGTTTTAATCAGAGGGAAGGGTAGCCCGCAGGTACTATGCCACCCTGCTAGAACCAACCTCCTTCCTCTTATTTTGATTATTGTTTTTTATTATTTTTTAAAAAATAAGTTATAGGCACTATTTATGCAATTGGACTATTTTAATTAGGGATACATAAGTCAAAATCAAGATGCATAGGGTGAGGCACCTGGGTGGCTCAGTGGGTTAAAGCCTCTGCCTTCGGCTCGGGTCATGATCCCAGGGTCCTGGGATCGAGCCCCACATCGGGCTCTCTGCTCAGCGGGGAGCCTGCTTCCTCCTCTCTCTCTGTCTGCCTCTCTGCCTACTTGTGATCTGTCTGTCAAATAAATAAATAAAATCTTAAAAAAAAAAGATACATAGGTGTAAATCTATTTATTTTTCTAAACTGGGCTTTCCCCCCTTTTCTTTCTCTTTTAAACTAGATTTCAAATTGTTGAACAAATCTGAACTATTTCAGGGCCCCCAAATACATATTTTTGTACAATTTCTTAATCTTTTAATGTCAAGTTTATCAGGGGAATTGTTCCATGATGATGCTTTAGCTAATTCTTTACAATTCAAATTTGCTCTCTGATGATTTAATGGGTCCTAAATAAAAAAGGTCTATTACTCTTTTGAACAGGGCTTGTTTTTTTGCATTCTGCTATTTGCTTTGCCCTTTCACTTTAGTAAGCAGCCAGTTCACCAGTGGGGCCTGCCTGTTCTTTCACACTTGATTGTGTTTATTGCCACTCACTGTTGGCTGCTTTCTTTCATTAAATCCTTGGTAATGGACTGACAGCTTACTTCACAACCAAAACCTACCTTAAATGCTTCATCAGTTTGTCAGATACTTATTATACTCTGCCCTGCAGCTTCCCAGCCTACATTTTTGCTATGGCTATTTCTGTAGCAACCGGTTGCACACAAATGTAACCTGACAATCCCCATATTCACCCAAGGCCTCCAGGTAAGGAGCAGCCATTTTCTTTGCCTTTCTAGAAGTGAGCTCCTTTTGGTTGCCTGGAGACCAAACCTACCCCAGCTGTGGTGGCTCCCTCACAAATGATGTTTATTTTATCAAAATTGTCCCTCCTTCCCTGACTAAAGATCGTTAATTAGGATCAGAAAATAACATACCCCAGGAGGAAATAATACACTCACCAAAGGACTGTAAGGTCTGGCTAATATGGACCAGCTGGAACTGGAGTAACACACATGGGAGAGGATGTTAAGGGACTTGGACCTAAGAGGAGAGAATATAAGGCTGGGTGGAGAAGGATGTGTAGTGGCACTCTTCTGTGATTCAGGGTCCTGGCAAGACCATTTAGAGTTGGGCCTAATGTGTTGCTACGATGGCTCCTTGAAGGTTGGACACAATGATTGTAGTTAATTAGGTAGGGTTGCTAGAACTACCTTGGCAGGGTATTAAGAAAGGCTTTAGAAGGCTTGGTGAAGGAAACTCTTAGATTGAGTTTACTTTGTGAGAACAGAGTACCCACTCACTGACTAGATTCCTCAGCAGGAGCAGGATGAAACTTCCTTCATTAAAATGTGAAGAAACGAAGACACTGGTGAGTACTTGTGTTTTTGAAAAGCTTACTGGGTGTTGTCATTCCCTACCATCAAGCCAGCACTGACAGCAGGGCATGTTGCCCTCTATCTAGGCTCTGTAGTATTAGTTGGATGGCGAGAATTCTAAAACAGTAGAGAATCATATGGCAAAATTTACCTAACTGCAATGTACTTAACACAATGCTTGGATTTTCACAACTGCTCAGTGATGGCTATTTTTAATAAATCATGAGTATTGTGATTAAGAGGGCATTTATAATTTCTCTGAGGATTGAGCATCCAGGGTTTTCAACTCTGAATTATTAAAGATAGAGCAATCTCAGAGACTTTGTTGTGAGGTTTTGTCATCTCCATTTTTAAAAAGCTTCACTGGTGAGGCATACAATTATGGCCAACCTGGGATTAGCCTGCTAACGAGCTAGTGTAGTGATGTTTTATTTATTTTTTTAAAAGATTTTATTTATTTATTTGACACAGAGAGAGATCACAAGTAGGCAGAGAGGCAGGCACAGAGAGAGGGAAGCAGGGTCCCTGCTGAGCAGAGAGCCTGATGAGGGGCTTGATCCCGGGACCCTGAGATCACGACCTGAGCTGAAGGCAGAGGCTTAACCCACTGAGCCACCCAAGTGCCCCGGTAGTGATGTTTTAAATGCAAACTTCTAGAGTTAGGTGTTGATTCCAAAAGATGCTTATTGTATGACAAAAATTTAAGTGTGTGTGTGGGGGGAGAGTCAGAATGAATGAATGCAAGGCTTTTGACAATATTCAGTAGATACATGAAGGAAATTGAGATGATGAAGTTCAGGTGTGAAAAAGTACTACTAATATGTTGCTCAGTAGTTAATTTCTTTTTGGAACTTCTTTTACAGTTAATCATACTATTTACTAGTAATGCACAAACCTTACCTCTGCACTTTGGATATAATACATTATTTTTCATTTGGTATTAACTTCATTTAATATATTCCTGGAAGATCCCACTTTCCAAGGTTGAGCATTAAAGTATATTGCAGTTTCTATTACTGGGTGGGGAGGAAAGAGGGTACACAAGGGAAACAAACTGGCAGATATCTCTGGATTTCCTTCTCCTCTTGCTGAGTTTAATCTTTAATAATGTACTGTGCATAATAATAAATGATTAAAAATATAATGGGAAAAATTTAATCTATTCACAATAATTTCAACAATTACTACAATGTTTAAGACTAAACTTAGCAAAAATGGCCAGGACCTATGTAAAAATGACTGTAGAATTTTGGTGAGGAGATAAAGAAAAAAATGTTCCTTGAACATCTCATTTAAAATACTTAAATCATCCCCAGATTAATCTATGCCCTAGATTAGTGTATAAATCACATTAATTATGTCCTATTTGAGACCTTAGTTTTGTTTTTAAAGAAAATCTCCTACCATGATTATAAATTTCACCTGAAAGGAGCATAATAACCATTATCCATTTGTCAAGGGCCCCCATCCATGATCTCAGGTGCTGTCATAGATTTTTCTCAGGAAAATTTTCACAAGCTGAAGATGCTGCTAATTTAGCTATGGTGAACAGCTGCTGCTTATAATGATTTCTCTTTTCTTTCCAAGCCCCTGCAAGTACACCTGATGGGAGAATTCAAGCAAGAGGAACAGGGTACAATTGTCATTTCAGACTTTTCCTCTGCCATGCATGAGAATGGAGATAGGAGCAGAGAAGATAACAAGTTGAGGATAGACAATCTGGCACACTGTTCTACCTCTGTAAATCCTATTGTAGGAGTGTGGCAAGTTGTATTTTCTCAGAATAGCCACAACAATATCCTCTATTCCACATACTTTTCTTAAAATGTGACTTACATGCTCCCTCACTATTTTCTCCTTGAATCTAGGGCAGCTTGTGACTACAGTAGAAGTTAGTATGTAACTTCTGAAGCTAGGTCACCGTGATAGAGCTTCCAACTCATTCTTAAGGCACTCACTCTTAGACTCGAACCATTATGTTGTGGGGAAGCTTCAGCCTCCCTATAGGACATTGTCGGCAATTGGGAATTACATATATGGTCAGATGTTTACCTTTCCTTTTGAAGTCAAATGCACTGCTGCTATCTGGTTCCCCTCTGTCCTCAACAAATATGGCTTCTTTGGGATCCTGAAATAATGTGGAGAAGATAGAGACCTATGTGGTCTGCCAAACTGTAGAAAGTTATTAATCTTGGGCTATTGCTGCCTCATGGTTATAAGCAACATTGTC
Source organism: Taxidea taxus jeffersonii (assembly GCA_003697995.1). Lineage (NCBI taxonomy): Eukaryota > Metazoa > Chordata > Mammalia > Carnivora > Mustelidae > Taxidea > Taxidea taxus. The sequence continues at coordinate 23,276 of RCUC01120808.1, forward strand.
TTTAAACTCTCAAAACAATACATTTTTACAAGGTTTTATAAGTCTTACTGACTTCCCACATTGTAAAATCTTATACAATCTCTTCTCAAATCAGTAATTTTTGGCAATTACCGTCATGAGAACTTCCCTTCCCTTGTGGGCATACAGAAAGAACAAACTGAGGGAATAAGCCTGAAAATGAGATCTTTGACTTTAGTTTCCCAGTTCAGTTGTTCATCCTAGGAGGTCTTCTAGAATACCCTTATCTTTGTATAAGCTCTTGGCTTCCTGTAACACTCAACACTTTCTCATTAGCCCTGGAAAATTTCCTAGGTAATTCTTGGTAATTCCAACATCTTGTGACTTAAAGTTCCACATGGAAAAAAACTTTAGATGATGAGTATTCCTAGAATTCAGTTTTCAACAGATGGCTCTATCTACAAGTAAGGAAATAAGATGGTGAGGCCTGTAAAAACAATGTGTAGACGAGAAGAGAGAAAAGGGGTAGAAATGTATGCACATAGTGGGCTTAATACTAAAATTATGTTGAATGAAGGGATGAATGAATAAGATGAAATAGCACTTATACTCTTTATACCTAGAGGAGAGATGTAGAACTGTCTTTTGAAATCTACTATTAAGAGCACCTGGGTGGCTCAGGCAGTTGAGCATCCGACTCTTGATTTTGGCTCAGGTCATGATCTCAGGGATGTGAGATGGGGCCCCTTGTTGGGCTCCATGCTCAACGGGAAGTCTGCTTGAGATTCTCTCTCTTTTCCCCACCTCCTTCCCACACTGTTGCTCTCTCCCCCTAACACATGCACATGCTCACTCTTTCTCTCTCAAAATAAATCTTAAAAAAAAAAAAAAGAAAGGAAGAAATGGAAAATCTAGTATTAGAGCACTTACAGATTTTTTTGCTTTTGCTTTGAGCCAGTTTTCATAAAACCTTGGTGAGGCTAAAACTTAAGGTTTTGAGACCCTGACTTTAACTTGCATATGCAATTATTATTTATAAATAAGTACTATGTACAATGTAGCTAAAGAAACTAAACATACTTTAAAGAGCTAGTGCTCTTTTTCTGACTTGGCCCTTTATGTCCCATTTTGTCAAGCAACAGACAAATGTATTCTATTACTCACTTAGGTTTTTACTAAGGTTCAATTACTCGTTCTTTAGTCCACAATACAGTGCTCCTCCCTTGAGCCTTTCAGACCTTCAGCACCTCTGTCCCTCTGTGACATTTTAGATTTATCTTGATATAGCAAATTTGTTTTATAATTCAGCTCCAGAGTTCAGAGCTGCTCCCAGTCAGCTTCCACACATACCACCAAAGGCTAAAGTGGTAGATTAAAAGGTGCATGTTGGACTGAAGGCTGAAGTAGTCATTTGGAAGATACATGCCAGATATGATGCTTTATGCTCAGTTTACCTCATAAACTCTTTAGAAAGAAATAATCAGGAAGTAACTTTAATGATAAAACTTATCATAGGGGTGCCTGGGTGGCTCAGTGGGTTAAAGCCTCTGCCTTCAACTCAGGTCATGATCTCAGGATCCTGGGATCAAGCCCCGCATCCGGCTCTCTGCTCAGCGGGGAGCCTGCTTCTCCCTCTCTCTGCCTGCCTCCCTGCCTACTTGTGATCTCTGTCTGTTAAATAAATAAATAAAATCTTAAACTTATCATAAAAATTCAAATGCATAGTCAGTTACCATGTTCTATTTAGGCAATATTTGACATTCTTATTTTAAAAATGATCAAATCTTCAAAAAAGTTAACATTTATACTATTTTTCCTAGAATGTACCCCTGATTACCTCAGCATACATTTCCAAAGGGTAAGGACATTTTTGTACCTAGTTCTAGCATTTAACCATTTCTAAGAAAACATAAAACCCAATATTCAGTGAAAAATCCAAATTTTCCTCTGTTGTCCACAAAATACATTCTCCTTTCTGAAACAATTTTCTCAGATAAATATTCATAGAGGGCAGGGTATGAAAGCCTTAATATTAGTGATACCTTCCTAGGTTGTCTGAATTCCTCTCCTTTTCTCTTGTTTGAACAGAACTGTAACTAGGTGATGATAACACAAACGTGATGTGAGCTCCTCTTTTGTCTGTGTGTTGACCATCCCTGTGTGGGAAGGCTTAAAGAAATGATGCACAGTGTCTGTTCTCTAACTGCAGAAAAGAGAAGAAGATTTGATTTTTGTTCTTAATGTTCAGGGCAAATTTGAGCACATAATTCAGATTTACCTTGTTATAATAAATTGTCTTTACAATGCTTTTCCAGAGTTTGAATCTCATCAAATTGCCAACAATAACCATTTTATATCTTGAAGCACTTTGGATATTAACTGCAATACTTATATTATATTATTTTATGTTATATTATATTAGTTACATATTCTATATAAACTATTTATTATATATATAGTTACTATATATAGTAATATACAGTTTAACTCCTCATTGCTGACTTCAGTGTTTATATATTCTATAAACACTTTAAAGTTTATATATTGTGTTTGAATTATTTTTATATCTCAGTTTTTACATTTGAAAGTGGCAGTGTGGGGCGCCTGAGTGGCTCAGTGGGTTAAAGCCTCTGCCTTCGGCTCAGGTCATGATCCCTAGCCTTGCATCAGGCTCTCTGCTCAGAAGGGAGCCTGTTTCCTCCTCTCTCTCTGCCTTCGTCTCTGCCTATTTGTGATCTCTGCTGTCAAATAAATAAATTTTTAAAAAATCTAAAAAAAAAGAAAAAGAAAGTGGCAGTGTTCCTCATTACTGTTTTTCTAGATGCTTTTAGAAATGTCAGTTAATTTCCTATGTTTTTTGTTTGTTTTTTATTAACATATAATGTATTATTTGTTTCAGGGGTACAGGTCTGTGAATCATCAGTCTTATATAATTCACAGCATTCACCATAGTACATACCCTCCCCAATGTCCATAACCCAGCCACTTTATTTTTACCAACACCCAGCAACCCTCAGTTTGTTTCCTCAGATTAAGAGTCCCTTATAGTTCCTCCCCGGCTCCATCTTGTTTCATTTTTTTCCCTCCCTGCCTCTCAAATTCCTCATATCAGAGAGATCATATGATAATTGTCTTTTCTCTGATTGACTTATTTCACTTAGCATAATACCCTCTAGTTCCATCCATGTTGTTGCAAATGGCAAGATTGGTGGGGGGAGGGGTTGATGGATGCATAGTATTCCATTGTATATATATATATATATATATATATATATATATACCACTTCTTATCCATTCATCTGTTGATGGACATATAGGTTCTTTCCATAGTTTGGCTATTGTAGACATTAGTTCTATAAACATTCGGGTGCATGTGCCCCTTTGGGAAACTAAATTTTTATCTTTAGGGTAAATATCCAATACTGTGATTGCTGGGTCATAGGGTAGCTCTATTTTCAACTTTTTGAGGAACCTCCATACTGTTTTCCAGTGTGGCTACTCAAGCTTGCATTCCCACCAACAGTGTAGGAGGGTTCCCCTTTCTCCACATCCTCGCCAGCATCTGTCACTTCCTGACTTGTTCATTTTAGCCATTCTTACTGCTGTGAGGTGGTATCTCAGTATGGTTTTGATTTGTATTTCCCTGATGCCGAGTAATGTGGAGCACTTTTTCATCTGTCTGTTGGCCATTTGGATGTTTTCTTTGCAGAAATGTCTGTTCATGTCCTCTGCCCATTTCTTGATTGGATTATTTCTTTTATGGGTGTTGAGTTTGACAAGTTCTTTATAGATTTTGGATACTAGCCCTTTATCTGATATGTGGTCAAAAATATCTTTTCCCATTCTTTCAGTTGTCTTTTGGTTTTGTCAACTGTTTCCTTTGCTGTGCAAAATCTTTTGATCTTTATGAAGTCCCAATAGTTCATTTTTGCCCTTGCTTCCCTTGTCTTTGGCGATGACCCTAGAAAGGAATAGCTGCAGCTGAGATCGAAGAGGTTGCTGCCTGTGTTTTCCTCAAGAACTTTGATGGATTCCTGACTCACATTGAAGTCTTTCATCCATTTGGAGTCTATTTTTGTGTGTGGTGTAAGGAAATGGTCCAATTTCATTTTTCTGCATGCGGCTGTCCAATTTTCCCAACACCATTTGTTGAAGAGACTGTCTTTTTTTCCTTTGGATATTCTTTCGTGCTTTGTTGAAGATTAGTTGATCATATAGTTCAGGGTCCATTTCTGGGCTCTCTATTGTGTTCCATTGGTCTATGTGACTGTTTTTGTGCTAGTACCATACTGTCTTGATGATTACAGCTTTGTAATAGAGCTTGAAGTTTGGAATTGTGATGTTGCCGACTTTGCTTTTCTTTTCCAACATACTTTACCTATTTGGGCTCTTTTCTGCTTCCATATAAATGTTAGGATTTTCTGTTGCATTTCTTGGGGAAAAATTTGATGGTATTTTGATAGGAATTGCATCAAATGTGTAGATTGCTTTAGGTAGCATAGACATTTTTGCAATATTTTTTTTTTCAACCCATGAGCATGGAACCTTTTTTCCATTTTTTTTGTGTTTTTCTCACTTTCTTTCATGAGTACTTTATAGGTTTCTGAATACAGATTCTCTGCCTCTTTGGTTAGGTTTATTGCTATGTATCTTATGGTTTTGGGTGCAATTGTAAATGGGATCAACTCCTTAATTTCTCTTTCTTCTGTCTTGTTGTTGGTGTATAGAAATGCAACTGATTTCTGTGCATCGATTTTCTATCCTGACACTTTACTGAATTCTTGTATGAGTTTTAGCAGTTTTGGAGTGGAGTCTTTTGGGTTTTCCACATAAAATATTATACCATTTGCAACAAGTGAGAGTTTGACTTCTTCTTTGCCAGTTTGGACGTCGTTTGTTTCTTTTTGTTATCTGATTGCTGAGGCTAGGACTTCTAGTTATGTTGAATAGCAGTGGTGATAGTGGACATCCCTGCTGTGTTCCTGACTTTAGGGGAAAACCTCTGAGTGTTTCCCCATTGAGGATGATATGCACTGTGTGTTTTTCATAGATGGCTCTGATGATATTGAGGTATGTACCCTCTATCCTTACACTTTGGAGAGTTTTCATCAAGGAAGAATGCTGTGCTTTATCAAATGCCTTTTCAGCATCTATTGAGAGCATCCTATGGCTCTTGTTCGTTCTTTTATTAATGTATTGTATTGCATTGATCTGTGGGTGTTGAACCAACCTTATAGTCCTAAAATAAATTAAAATAAATCCCACTTGGTCATGGTGAATAATCTTTTTAATGTACTGTTGGATCCTATTGACTAGTATTTTGTTGAGAATTTTTGCATCCATGTTCATCAAGGATATTGGTCTGTAATTGTTTTTGATTGCATCTTTGTCTGGTTTGGGGATTAAGGTAATGCTGGCCTTGTAAAATGACTTTCAGAGTTTTCCTTCCATTTCTATTTTTTTAAACAGTTTCAGGAGAATAGATATTAATTCTCTTTAAATGTTTGGTAGAATTCCTCTGCGAAGCCATCTGGCCCTGGGCTCTTGTTTGTTGGGAGATTTTTGATGACTACTTCAATCTCCTTA
>RCUC01120809.1:0-20996 GCA_003697995.1 Taxidea taxus jeffersonii
ACAGAGGCAGAGGGAGAAGGAGAAGCAGGCTCCCCACTGAGCAAGGAGTCCCATGTGGAGCTCGATCCCAGGACCCTGGGATCATGACCTGAGCCGAAGGCCGAGGCTTAACCGACCGAGCCACCCAAGTGTCCCATTTTAATTATGTTTTGCTTGTTTCTAGCCAACAGAATATTTTAAAAATTTCATGTGGGCAAATGTATCAGTGTTTTTCTATAGGCTTATCCTTTCCTTTTGTATACTGTTTAAGATGTCTTTCCTGGGGTGCTTGGGTGGCTCAGTTGGGTAAGTGTCTGCCTTTTACCTGGATCTGATGGAGCCCTGTGTCAGAGCACCCTGCTCAGCGGGGAGTCTGCTTGTCCCTCTCCCTCTGCCCTCCCCACTCTTGCGCTTTCTCTCTCAAATAAATAAAATCTTAAAAATAAAAAGAAATCTTTCCTTATCCTAAGGTTTTCAGGATAGTTTCCTACCTTACCTTATAGAGGCTTTATTGTTCTGCCTTTTACATTTATGTCTATAATTCACTTGAAGTTGATTTTTGCATATTGTAATTTTCTATATCCCTCGGGGATATTTCCTCACTACTCTGCACTGTTCCTTTTATCATAAACCAAATGTCCATATATATGTGGGTTTGTGTTTCAGTTATTTATTCTATTTTGCTGGCCTGTTTCTTTATTCCTGTATCAACGAACACATTGTCTCAATCCTGATAGCTTTGTTTTAAGTCTTTATATATGCTATACCAAGAACTCACATCTTCTTGAAGAAGAGTGTCTTGGTTACTCTGGGCCTTTTGAGTCTCTATGTAAAATTATAAATCAGCTTGTCAGTTTCCATTAAAACCCTGTTGGTATTTTACGGGGGATTTCAGTGAATCTCTAGATAAGTTGGGGGAGAATTGCCATCTTTATAATATTGAGTCTTCCAATTCTTGGACATGATATACCCCTCTATTTCTTTAGTTTTTCCTTAATTTCTCTTAATATTATTATTATTTTTATTTTTTTAAAGATTTTTTTTATTTGCTTATTTGACAGACAGAGATCACAAGTAGGCAGGGAGGCAGGCAGAGAGAGAGGAGGAAGCAGGCCCCATGCAGAGCAAAGAGCCCGATGTGGGGCTCCATCCCAGGACCCCTGGATCATGACCTGAGCTGAAGGCAGAGGCTTTAACCCACTGAGCCACCCAGGTGCTCCTTCTCTTAATATTATTATATAGGTTTCTTATTAGAAATCTTGAACATATTTTGTTAGAATTATTCTTTGATATTTGATATTTCTAATTCAAATGTAAATGGTATCTTTTTTTTAAAAGATTTTATTTATTTATTTGACAGACAGAGATCACAAGTAGTCAGAGAGACAGGCAGAGAGAGAGGAGGAAGCAGGCCCCATGCAGAGCAAAGAGCCCGATGTGGGGCTCAATCCCAGGACCCTGGGATCATGACCTGAGCCGAAGGCAGAGGCCTTAACCCACTGAGCCACCCAGGTGCCCCGTAAATGGTATCTTTTATAATTTACTTTTCCTGTTTGTTCCTGACATATTGATTTATATGAAACATTGATTTTTGGAAAATGATCTTGTCATTTTCCATCTTGCTAAATGGACCCTCTTAATTCTTATAATTGTAGGTTTCTCTAGATTTTCTTTCTTTTTTTTTAAAAGATTTTATTTATTTATTTAACAGAGAGAGAGAGACAGTGAGAGAGGGAACACAAGCAAGAGGAGTGGGAGAGGGAGAAGAAGGCTTCCCGCTGAGCAGGGAGCCTGATGCAGGACTCGATCCCAAAACTCTAGGATCATGACCTGAGCTGAAGGCAGATGTTTAACGACTGAGCCACCCAGGTGCCCCTCTCTAGATTTTCTATATCACAATTATATCATCTGTGAATAATGACAAGTTTATTTCTCCTTTTCTCTTAAATCTTTTATGCCGTTTTCTTGCATTGGTTAAGACCTCCAGGACAATGTCAAGCAAAATTGAATAGAAAAATGATAGGGGGCATTTTGTTGTTGACCTCCAAGGGAAAACTTTCAACATTTCACTGCCAAGTGTGTGATGTTTGGTCATGGGGATTTTGAAATTATTCTGTATCAAATGAAGAAACTTTTTTTTAAAGATTTTATTTATTTATTAGAGAGAGAGAGAGAGAGAGCACAGGCAGACAGAGTGGCAGGCAGAGGTAGAGGGAGAAGCAGGCTCCCTGCCGAGCAAGGAGCCCAATGTGGGACTCAATCCCAGGACGCTGGGATCATGACCTGAGCCGAAGGCAGCCGCTTAACCAACTGAGCCACCCAGGAGTCCCATGAAACTTTTTTATTTATTTCTTTGTTAGATTTGACTGTTTTAAATCATGAATGGATGTGGAATTTTACCACTTTTCTGCATCTATTGCTCTGTGCTGTCTCCTTTGTCATGAATCAAGTGTCCATATATGTGGGCACACTTATTTCATTTTTCTCAATGTTTGGTTCATATAGTGAATTACACTGATTTTCAAATGGTAAAATAACTTCATTTTTTTAAAGAATTTATTTATTTACTTGACAGACAGGGATGGCAAGTAGGCAGAGAGGCAGGCAGAGAGAGAGGAGGAAGCAGGCTCCCTGTGGAGCAGAGAGCCCAATGCGGGGCTCAATCCCAGGACCCTGGGATCATGACCTGAGCTGAAGGCACAGGCCTTAACCCACTGAGCCACCCAGGTGCCCCATAACTCCATTTTTTGACCGAGGTGAACATAATCATGATATATTATTCTTTTTATAAATGGCTAGTATAGGGACACCTGGGTGGCTGAGTCAGTTAAGCATCTGCCTTCAGCTCAGGTCATGATACCAGGGTCCTGGAATCAAGTCCCACATCAGGCTCCCTGCTCAGTGAGGAGCCTGCTTCTCCCTCTGCCTGCCACTCCCCCTCCTTGTGCACTCTCTCTCTGACAAATAAATAAATAAAATCTTACAGAAAATAAGAAAAACAAATGGCAAGCATAAGTGTTTATACTATAAACGATTATAAGACTTTGCTTATAGGACTTTGCATCTGTGATCATGAGTCTAATTTCCCTTTCTCATAATATCTTTGTCAGTTTTGGTATCAAGGTTATGCTTGCCTTATAAAATGAGTTGGAGAGAGTAGCCTTTTCCTCTATTATTTGGAAGAATTTGTGTTCAATTGGCATTTTCCCCTTAAATATTTGGTGGAGCTCACTGGTGCCACTTCGGGGCCTGGTATTTGATTTGGGGGAATTTTTAAAATAAGAGCTTTATTGAGATGTAAGCCACATACTATACAGTTCACCCACTTAAAATATGCGATTCAGCGGTTTTTAGTACATTCACGGAGTGGGGCAGTCATCACCACAATCAATTCTGGAACATTCTCACCACCCCCAAAAGAACCCCAAACCATTGGCAGTCACTCCCCTTTTGTGGGACTGTTTTATTTTGTTTAAGGATTTTATTTGTTTATTTGAGAGAGAGAATGAGAGAGAGCATTAGAGGAGAGAAGGTCAGAGGTAGAAGCAGACTCTCCGTGGAGCAGGGAGCCCAATGCAGGACTGGATCTCAGGACTCCTGGATCATGACTTGAGCTGAAGGCCATGGCTTAACCAACTCAGGCATCCTGTGGGACTGTTTTAAATTACAGATTCAATTAAGAGTTTTCTGCTGCCTTCAGGGTCAAACCCAATGCCTACATTCCAGGATTAGCTCTTCCCTGAGACTCCTGCTCCAGGCTCAGTGCCAGCAATGACAACCATGAGGTCCTGTCTGTGGCACCGCACTGGGCACAGAGACACAGACAAGAGATGAGTGCATAGGTCAATGAACCCAGGCTTTCGAGAACCCTGAGTTACAGCCTCAGGTTAGAGCCGAGCTTTTAGACAAGTTTAAACTCTCTATCTGCATCTTTGTTGGCCAAGTGGGGAGAATAAGCTCTTCTCTCTTTTTCAGGATGGAGGTGGGACATGAGAGAATGTGTGTGAAAGCGCTTAGAAAATTAAGTGTTAAGGTGTTATTAGCGAAGGGTTGCTGGTTGAGCTGGAGGGACATGCATGATAGCTAGACACGGACAACAATAACCATATTTCTGAGTACTAACTGTGTGCTTATAACTGTTTGCAGTGTTATATATGCATCCCCTCATTGGATTCTTGCAATAACTCGGGGCAGTAAGTGCTGCTAGTATTTTTATTTTACATTTACAGATGAGAAATGTGATGCTTAGGGGGTCAAGTAAGTCACCCGAGTTCACCCCTCTACGAAGGACCGCCGGCCCACGGTGAGGGATTGGTCAGTTTGGACTGACCAGTGGCCTAGGAGGGGACTACACTTATGGCCTGTCCACGAAGATGCCTCTCCTCACAGGGCACAACGTACGCTAACAATCCGGATAAAGCAACCCCTCCCCCGCCCCAGGTCTCTCCTCCTCTCCCCAGTTTCTGTGAACGTTATCTCTTTGGTCTTCCTCTGCACCGTCCACCCCCACCCCAACCCCAATCCAGATTCTTCTCATAGCTTCACAAATCAGCTCTGGGATGGACGCAGAGGCTCCGGTTTCCATGGTGATGCGGGGAGGGCGGCTGATGCACCCCCACGCCAAGTGTAGGCAGGCGATGCAGAGAATTGGCTCCGGATCCAAAGGTGTCGGCAGTAGCCAGGCTCCGGGAAAGAAGATGGATCTCTCAGAAAGCCGAGTGACTGGAGGAACTGGAGCTCCCTCGAGTTCTAGAAGAACCTCCACCCCCACCGCGCCCCTGGTCCGCCCCAAACTCCCAATTTGGGAGAAGTTGGGACCCTTGGGAAGGGAAACGGTGGGAGCTCCAAAGCAGAAGCCACTGGCCCCGACTCGATGGAAAATAAAGCCTCTTTTTGTCGGGGAAGACCGCCCGGTAGGGGGCCGCTCCCTGCCTGGGACCCCCAACCACCCCCCCCTCCACCTCCTGCAATGTTTTGTCTGACAGTCTCGGCTTTCGGGCTCTGACCTCATTCTTTGCGCCGCGCTGAAGGCGAGGAAGGTAGCCGGCAGGGGGCAGAGTCTCCCTCGTTCAGAGCTCCTGCAGGACGCCTTGCTCTCCTCCGCCACCTCTGCCCCTCTGCTCTCGCCAGGATTATTTTCAGCCAACAGGCTGCAAAGGCGCAGTAGGTTACGTCGGGACTGGAGATGGCTTCAGGCCGCTGGAACTTTGGTCTGAAGCCGTGGGCCCCACAGCGGTAGGGATGTTTGAGGCCACGGAGTTAGGGGCTGGACTGGCAAAGGTTTCTTCTGAGGTTGGACTGGATCCGTTGAACATATTAGAAACACCCCAGCCCCGAGGTGGAAGCATAGTCATCCATTCAGTAACTGTTCAATGAGTATCAACAACTCTATTCATGGATGGATGAATGCAATCAAAGACAAGTGTTTACTGCTGCCTACTCTGTGGTTCTCAAACTTTTTTTTTGGTGGGGGCTGGAGAAGGGTGTTGCATGTCCTTTGAGATTGCGATAAAAAATACAGACTGTCTTCCAGGAAGGACGCACTACGAATCCATAAACATTTTCGTATGATTTGAGGAGCCTTGTGAACTCTTGGAAGCTCATCCATGGGCCCCAGGGCATAAGCTCCTGTCTGTTATGGGCCCTGTGTTGGGCTCTGAGGATCCAGTAGCAGATGAGATAAATATGATCTCTGCCTGGCCTCAGTTTGGCAGGCTAGTAGGCTAATGGGAGACATAGCTAAGTAACGGGATGTTTAAAGTATAGCAGGGAAATCCAGGTGCTAGGAGACCCACTGGCCTAGACCAGGAGACTTACTGAAGCCTTCCTGGAGGAAGCGTCAGGTGAGCTGAGACCTGTAGAAGGAGTAGGAGCTGGCCAGGCAAAGACCTGAGGAAGAAGACTGGGCAGGGAAAAGAGCACATGGAAAGGCCCCAAAGAAGTTGAATAGCCATCCTGAGACACTGAGAGCAGGCTTGTGTGGCTGGCCCATAGCTGCCAGAAGGGGGACTGGAGAGCAATGAGATTGGAAGGGGATGTCTGGGTGGCTTAGTGTGTTAAGAGTCTGCCTTCAACTCAGGTCATGATCCCAGGGTCCTGGAACTGAGTCCTGCATGGGCTGCTTGCTTAGTGGGGAGCCTGCTTCTGCCTGCCCCTTCCCTGCTTGTGCTCTCTCTCTCACCAATATATAAAATCTTAAAAAGAGAGAAATGAGGCTGGAGGGATAAGCGCCAGTTTAGGGGTACAACAGAGAAGAAGGGACAGTTTCCGCCCTCAAGGACATGCATAAGAAAGCTGGCAGTGACGATGTGGGTGGTCAGTGGCACACTGGGAATGAACACAGAGTCATAGGGGAGCAGGTGGGAGGAGCATTAAGTATAGTCTTGGGGATCAGGCCCAGGCCCAGGAAATGGGGCTCTGTGATATATCCATGTGCCCTGAACACCTTCAGCTTCTGAAAACAGCTGGATGGGGAAAAGGCAGGGAGGCGTCCCAAGTGCACCGTGATTTGCCTGCAGCCTACCATTCCGAACACCTTTTATTCTTCAGGTGACCAGGGCTGGGTGGGAGTGAACTCAGCTCTATCTCCTTTTTAAAGTACCAGACTTGTGGCCAGAGGCAGCCATAGCTAGAAAAGCAGAGAGGGAGAGAGAGCAGTAGGTTTGGCCCCTGGCTGGAGGTCTGAGAGTGGAGCGGGGTGACTGGGAGAGCATGGAATGAGACGAAGAAGCAGATGTTGCCATGATTTATGGCCAATGATTTATTTCATTTAACAAACACTCATATTGTGCTTACTACATACCAGGCACTGTCCTAAACACTTAATAAATGTTAACTCATGACATTCCTAGGAGATAGGCATGATCATCATCCCCATTTCACACACAGAAAAACTGAGGCACAGAGCAGTTAAGTAACTTGGGAAGATCAAATAAGTGGCAAAGAGCCACCATCTGAACCCAGCCTGGCTGGATCCAGAGTCTGGGCTCTTCTATGAGCCCAAACGAAACTATGCTCCCTCTTAAGAGGAAAGGCAATTGCAAGGGTTAAGAATTGAATCCCGGCCTCCCACATAAGACCGATGAGAATTCCACCATTGCAGCTCCTAGGACACTGAGAAAGTACAAGGAGCACCCTCTATGTGGGAGGGCCTAGGGCAGTGGGAGGCGCTATGGGGAATGGTGGAACTTTGCAGCTGGGGAGAGCTGCTGGAGACCAAGGCCTGGGGGTCCAGAACTGGAGAGGGAGGGGCAAATAGTTAAGAGAGAAGGTCAAGGGGCTGGGCAAAATGGAAACTCCTACTGTGGCCTAGGAGGTCTAGTCTCTTTCTCTCTTGTCAACTTCATCCCTTCCCATTCTCTCCTCACTCACAAGCTTCTCATCACACTGTTCTTTCCTGCCCCTTCTTACTTGCTCTTGAATCTGCCCTGAACACTTTGCCGAAAAGCATACACAAACACTCTCCCCGCTTTTCCCAGGCTGACCCCCCCAACTCATCCTTCAGATCTCAGCCTCACTGTGGGTTCTTCAGAGAGGCCCTCTGGGAGTCAACCTCTGAATTAGATTTCATTTGTTATTATCTCATAGTAGTATCAGATTATTTTCCTTTATCACCCATGTCATCATTTGAAATTATAGAATCTATAGAATTATAGATTCCTTTAATGCCTGACTCTCCCATTAAACTATGAGCTCGTTGAAGGCAAGGATCCCATCTTCTTCTCCACTGGAAACTTTGCTTCTGGCATCGTGCTGGGCACATAGGGATACTCCGTAACATTTTGCTTAATGAGTTTATGAATTTAGAGGGATCTCAGAGGCCTACTTGTCTGATGCTTCTACCTTCTCCTTGAATACTACCAGTAACAGAGAACTTACTATGTCACCAAGAGGCCCATTCTACTTTTGAAGAGATTCAATAGTTAGGCAGTCTTCCTTATCAAAGAAAACTTGGACTCCCTGTTACCTCTCGGTCCTCGTTTGGCCCTTTGCAGCTGGATACGATCAAGATAGTCTTTGTATTACGGAGCTGCAGGCAGCCATTATGTTCACTCCTTCGGCCCTTGATCCTGTCACCTAAACAGTTCTTTCAGTTTTGGTAGGCCTGGTTTCTTAGCCCTTCTCTACCCTGTTCCCCTTTCTCAAGAAACACCCCCTTTGGTCAGCACACAGGATGTAGCCTGATTTATGAATTATTATCATCCTCCCCAGCCGCCCCCACCTGGAATACAAGTCCAGAAGGATAAGGGGGAACAGGGAGGAGAAGGTGAGAAAAGAGAGCTGTTTCTTCCTCCCCAGTGTAACTGGGGATGTGCTTCCCCAGGAAACAATGTTATTAGGGATGGTCGGGGCCCCGGGCTAGTCCTGAACTAGATGCACCATTGTCAGCTTCGTTCTGGGTCAAACGGTCTTTCTGGACCCATTTAATACTTTTTCTTTGGGAAAAAATGTGTTTGGGTTCCAAACAGCCAAGTTATATATAAACCCTTTAGATAACCAGCTTACGGATTGGGAACTGCTTCTATAGAAGTATTTAGGTAACACCGAGTGGGAGAGTGAAGGGATGAGAACAGAGTGGGCTTGCTCAGAGAAGTTTCCATGAGGTTTTTGGAGCAAAGACGGTGAAAGTGGTAAGGCACACACGCGGTAGTCAGACGAACCTCAGATAAACCTCGGTTTAGATCTGAGCTCTGCACTTAATGGTTGTTGAGAACGGCTGGCTTGATCTAACTTCCCCTCGGGCTCCCCTCTCTAAGGAAGACGGTAGTTTTTACCAGACAGAGTTGGAGGGGGCATGAGAGAGAAATTGCTTGTTGTCTTCAGCACGTGCCTGGCACAGGAACACTGATGGGGGATATGTATCATCATGTTTTCAGAATGGGGGTCTTCCCCCTCCACTGAGGTGATGGGCTAAAGTCCCTGAAGCCAGCCGGCCCCGTTCCCGTTCCTGTATAGGGAAGGGAGTCCAGCTGATTACGGTGAAGACAGTCCTCTGCTATCCTAAAGAGACATTCCAAAGGATGGCTCAGAAAAGGGGACTCCGGAGGGGGGCTAGGGGAACAAGGGCATAGGGGGTCTGTCACCAAAGCCCCATGCTTTGTCACACACTGCTTCTGCAGAGCACGTGTCTCTGTGGGCCCCGCACAGCTCTGCTGACTCTATGCGTCAGAATGACACCGTGTGCGAACCTTCTACCGGTCTCAGGGGGACTCAAGATTCCCCTCCCTCTGTCAGGCTCCATTACTCAGCTTTTCACGGTTCCAGGCCTTATCACTTAGCTGTCTGCCCTCTGGCCTCTTCCCTTTGTTTACCAACTTGGCTGGCTTTCTCCTCTGGGAACAAAGGAGGTGTTCAGTTCTGGGCAGTGCCTGGCTCCCACTACCCCGCCCCCACTCCCTTCCCTTTCCAGGAGCATCGCCCCTCCCTGTCTCAGGCAGACCCCTGGCTTCTGAGAGGCCCCTTTCCACAGTTGCAGGGAGAGGAGAGACTGAGCTCGTTGCTGGCACCCCCTTTTTCTCACCCTCTGGCCCCCAGTCTTGTCCCCAGCAAGGCCCCTAAAGCTTCACTTGTCTGGGCGGGAGGCAGCTCCTCTCCCCATTGTCTGGCCAGGATTTGGAAGCTCTGGTTTCCATAGCAACCCCTGGGCATTTAATTAAGGGAGGAGGCCTTCATCTCCTCCAGTCCAGGCAGTTCCAAATCTCTACCCGAAAAGGATACCCTGAGGGGGTGAGGAGAAGCATTGTCCTCCAGCACAGCACAATTCTGGCTTCTCCGCATAGCCCATTATAGCTTTCCCAGCCCGCCCCCTCCCACCTGCCACCCCTGTCCCCACCCCAACCAGAGCGGGCTGGGGAGACCTCGTGAACCAGCGAGGGCAAACCCCAGGTCCCAGGATAGCGGGGGTTCTGAGGGGCGGTAGGCACCCTCCCCCGTGTACACTGTTGCTTTATTTCCTGGTTGGGGCCTGGGGTGGCTGATACTTCGACATTGACCGTGCTATCCAATTGCTTTACCATGGAACGGTTCAGGGGCTCTTTGAAGGGAAGTGAATCTAAAATGTTGCATAGGAGTTCATTACAAGCCTTTTTTGGGGTACTGGGTACACAGCTTCTATCAGATCCACAAAAGGGATCTTTGAGCTCCAAATGGTCCTTAGCCCCGCCATTTGCCAGCTGTGAGAACTTAGGCAAATTACTTAACCTCTCTGTGTCTCCTGGTCCTCATCTGTAAAGGGGGTTAGTATCTCAAGCTTGGTGGCATCCGCTGAACGCTGAGTAAGGGGCTGTTGTTAAGAGTGTTTGTTACTGGGGCGCCTGGGTGGCTCAGTGGGTTAAAGCCGCTGCCTTCAGCTCGGGTCATGATCCCAGGGTCGTGGGATCGAGCCCCGCATCGGGCTCTCTGCTCTTCGGCCAGCCTGCTTCCTCCTCTCTCTCTGCCTCTCTGCCTACTTGTGATCTCTGTCTATCAAATAAATAAATAAAATCTTAAAAAAAAAAAAGAGTGTTTGTTACTGTGAGAGACGGTGAAATGGTAGACCCCCACAGCTTTTCCACTCCACACTGATAGCCCTCAAGGTGCCAGGTCCTTAACCTAATAGCCCTCAAGGTGCCAGGTCCTTAACCTGGGAGGCATGAACCTCCCCCGAAACCACGGTGGGCCGAGTTTCCTCTCTGCCCTACCCCAGGCTGCTGGAAAGTGCTCTCAGGACTCTTATCGGAAGCTGGCAGCTCTCCTGAACTCGTCACGTCACGGGGTGGAATTTCCATGCTCTGGTCACTGAGATCCCAGTTCCTGAAATTCCTGCCTCTGGTTTCTCAGCTGTGGCTGTGACCACTTTTCCCCATTTCTGGTTAGTTTAGTTTGTGTGTGTGTGTGTGTGTGTTTCCTTTCCACTTATTTTTAGACTTAGGAAAAAATAAACACAGTTCACACACTAGCACCTTCCTGATGGTTGGGTTCCTTGCAGGCCTACGGGTGGGGGCCTTGTTTTCCCTGACCGGTCTTCAACTCTGCCTCCTGCCACCACCTCCTTACCTTCGGTTGAAAATTCCCAGACTTACCCCACCCATCTTTCATCACTCTGCCTCTCCCACCCCTTCAGCACCGATCAAAGCAGATTGTAACGCAATTCTGAACTGTACGTGCCTCTGGGTCTTTTATCCTGGTTATATTTTTATCTTGCTCCCCTCCTGGAAACTTCCCCCACTGTTGCATTTTTTTCTCCCTTCGGAAGAGACAACTCTATCCAGGCAGCTCTTGGCTTGTCCCACTAATTCAAAGAAGAAGCTGGGGCATCAGATTTGCTGGGGACCGGCACCCCTCTTCCCCCGATTATTTTGAGGCTTCATCCTCAGGAAAACCGTGTTTACCTAGGAGAGCTGCAGAGAGATCTCAGCGCAATTCGAGGAGAGCCCCCAGTGCAGTGCCCTGCAGTGGCAGAGGCTCGATGGTGAGGCTCTTACCCGCCTCCCCCCCAGGGCACAGGGCTGTTTTGCCACCCTGTTTCCCTCAATTCAGTTCACCGGGCAGCCAGAGTCACTGAGCTGGACTCCAGGCTGCCGCCAGAGTCAGAAGGCACCGGTGACACAGGGAAGGTTGTAAGGAAAGACGTGGGAAGGGCTGAGAACTCTCGCCTGGGGAGACAGAGAAAGGGACTCACTCAGTCCTCACAAAACCGGAAGAGGGAAGAACAGCCTTCCTAAGAACAGCCTTCGGGGCTCTCTGGCAACTCTCCTGACTCCTTCGGGGAAAAGGAAGTGGACGGGTTGGAGAGACTGAGGCTGGCCTGCAAAGAATGTCCTAGCTGTGGATGAAACCTCTGGCTCAGGAAATCCGAAGTCCCTGCTGGGGAAGCTGAGGCTCCCAGAGGTCAAGGCTTATGGAAGATCACGAGTTGGACTGTGCTGTGCCCTGGACGCGGGACCTCAACCCACCCAGCGCCGAGGCCAGGCTCCCGAAAGCCCCTGCCCCGGAGGCTGGCGGGTACATGCAGGCAGGTGGAAGGTGGGCTGCGTGGAGACTCCCAGTTCACTTAAGATTTGCACCCCATAGGGAGGCCTGGAAAGAACATGAGGTAAGGCCAGTAATGCCTTGCAATACTAAAGAAAGCTCCGGGAGAGGTCGAGTAACCTACCCGAGGTCCCATGACTAGTGACTCTGGTGACTAGTGACTCTGAGGGTCTGGACTTGGATCCAGGCAGGCCAGGGGCTCCAGTCCGCACTCCTACCTGTGCTGCCTCTGGAGGTGTGGGAGTCAGGCTGGAAATGTGGCCTGGCTGACTCCTGAGCCAGCATGCTGACGATCCCCTTCTCCCCTTGGAGCACTGAGGACTGAGTGAGATGATGCAGGTGGAGCACAGGACACAGAGAAGCCAACAGGGCTGGTTTCATTATGTCTGGCTGCCTCCAGTTCTGCCTTCTCATCATTTGCTCGGCGCCTGGGCTTCTACCCTTGGCTTTTGCCAGCCTGGAAGTAAGGCCCTGTCTTCAGGGGGACATAGGATTGCGGGTAGACGTGTGACTGCCTGACCGTCAGACCCTGCAGTCTTCCTCTCTCCCTTCTGGACCCTGCTGTCTGGAGTACATTCTCTGGTGTGTCCTTGAAGACTGATTGTAGGTACAACCAGAAGGGCTCTCAGAGAGCAAGTCCAAGTTTGAATTCTGTAGATGACAATACTGGGGCCCAAAGGGAGAAAGAGTCTTGATTCAGTCATTCCTTCAGGTCTGCAAATACTTCCAGAGCACTGGCTGTGGTCCCGGCACTGTTCAAGACCCTAGAGAAAGAACAGGAATCATGTGGAAAAGGCTCTGCCACCCCCCACCAACCTTATCAGAACTGAGGAGAAAGACAAGCAATTAAAAAAAAAAATCAGGGCGCCTGGGTGGCTCAGTAGATTAAGCCTCTGCCTTCGGCTCAGGTCATGATCTCAGGGTCCTGGGATCAAGTCCTGCATCGGGTTCTCTGCTCTGCAGGGAGCCCGCTTCCTCCTCTCTCTCTCCGCCTGCTTGTCTGCCTACTTGTGATCTCTGTCTGTCAAATAAATAAATAAAATCTTTAAAAAAAATCAGCCGACAAAGAACATAAACCAGAAAATATTGTAGTGACAAATGCCAGAGAACATGAAAGCGAATGATCACGTGGCAACTTTAACCTAAGTGACCTCTCTCTGTAGGTAACACTAAACATGAGATCTAAGGGATGAAAAGGTACCAACTGGGACCTTCAAGAAGGGCATTCCTGGCAGAGGGAGAAGAGTAAAAGGCCTGAACCTAATTCCCAAAGTAAATGCTTTGGCAAACTTTAATTTCAATATAAATGTAGATGTGTATAATTTAATTTCAATATAAATGTAGACGTGTATAATTTAATTTCAGTATAAATGTAGACGTGTATGTGTATCTGTGTGCTATCCTTATGTATATATACATAAATGGGTATGTATATAAGTGTGAGTGTGTATATGTTTTGGGTTGTGATTAACATGTTATTTCTGGGGACGCCTGGGTGGCTCAGTTGGTTAAGCGGCTGCCTTCGGCTCAGGTCATGATCCCAGTGTCCTGGGATAGAGTCCCACATCGAGCTCCTTGCTCAGCAGGGAGCCTGCTTCTCCCTCTGCCTCTGCCTGCCACTCTGTCTGCCTGTGCTCGCTCCCTCTCTCTCTCTCTCTCTGACAAATAAATAAATAAAATCTTTAAAAAAAAAAAACATGTTATTTCTGGCTGTGACTTGTCGACAGAATGTTGGAAAGCCATTGTTGGAACCAAGTTCAGTATGGCTGGAGCATAGTTGGAGGGAGGAAGACTGCAGGGGAGGAGGCTAGCTGGGGGCAAGGGCAGGGCAAGGGCAGGTCATGCATGGCACCAGAAGCCAGGATAAGAACTTAGATTTTATTCAAGGTGAACCTGACCCCATGTGAAGGCTTAACCCGAGGATGGCCATGATCTATGTAGCTTCTTGGTTTCGTTTTGAATCTAGTCATTTAGAGATAGAAGACTCCTTGGAGCTCTTGCCAGAACACATTTGCCTCACTTTTGCAGATAAGATATATGGGGAGAGGTAGAAGGGAACTATACTTATGTCCATCTTTGCCTGATCAAAAGGGACCAGATCAAGGAACCCAGGTGAGCCTCCCCAGGGAGGTGGTAAGAAGGATGAGTGAAGCAGAGGAGGCCAAGGGAATTGCTACGCAGGAGGATGGACTTGGGAGTAGGTCTGGCTTAGAGTCCATGCCCTTGTCCAGTTCACTCCCATGTTTCTGAGGTGTTTTCCTCCCTGAGGATTCTGGCCCCCAACCCTGGCACGAGGCCTCCCCACTGCTCACCCAGCAAGTGGCCACATCGGTCCTGCCCCAGCCCTGGCGATGGCGAGAGGAGGCAGGCAGGCCTGCAGCTGTGGTCTCACGAGTCTCCCGCTCCAAGTGCCTGCTCTGGTTATAGCTGTGCTTCCTCTGGCTACCTTCTGCTTCTCTGTTCCTCCAGCCAGGTTGGAACCAGACAGAACACAGACTTTTTCCCATTTCCCCAACTGCCCCACCCTCTGCCATTCCCTGACCTTCCTCCTAAATCTCAGTCCAGCTCACAGAGCTTTGTGCATGTGTCTTTTCTCCTCTCATGTACATCCTTACTCACATACATGTATACATGCGTTCCCAGGTCCTCTTTCCAGACTTCTGTCTCTTGCTTCTAAGCTACCCCATTCCCCTAGAATATTCTCTATACCCTGGCCCCACCTTTTTTTTTTTTTAATAAATTTTTATTTACTTATTAGAGAGAAAGAGAGAGAGAATGCGTGGCAGAGGGAGAAGCAGGCTTCCCGCCAAGTAGGGAGCCCGATGTGGGGCTTGATCCCAGGATGACGGGATCATGACCTGAGCCAAAGGCAGACACTTAACCAACTGAGTCACTCAGGAACCCACTTGCCCCCTTCAGCATCTCATTCTTTTTTTACCTCCTTGCTCAGTGCTACTTCCTCTAGAAAGTTTTCTTAGGAAATTCTTCTTCCTTTTGTTTCTCCTTCTAGTCTCTCACCAGACTCCTGTAACAACACCCAGCTCCCAGGAAGAGGATGCAGAAGAGCATGAGAAGGGGAAAAGCCCCAGGAATGGGCCTGGCACTCACACCTCGGCTTTGGTTTTCTCCCGGGGAACATAAACAATTTCCCAGAATATCACCATCAAGCCAGGCCACTCTTTGACCATGCTAGGTCAAGAACAAGACTTCCCTGTAGTCACACCCAAACTCAGACAAAAACAGGAACATTGTCCAAGCCACAAATATGACCAAACACCCCCATCCCAGCCCATGGCAGTGGCTGCTTTTTCTTCCACCCATCCCACTTTTGGCCCAGTCATCCTCCTCCCACCTTCCCATAAGATGTATTAAATTTCCCAATCACAGAATTCCCCAGCTTTCTGATAACAGAGCAAAGCCTTGCTTCTTTGACCTCTCCCTAACTCAACAAATAAAAGTCCAGGGGCAGCTGGGTGGCTCAACGGGTTAAAGCCGCTGCCTTCGGCTCGGGTCATGATCCCAGGGTCGTAGGATCGAGCCCCGCATCGGGCTCTCTGTTCTGCGGACAGCCTGCTTCCTCCTCTCTCTCTCTGCATACTTGTGATCTCTGTCTATCAAATAAATAAATAAAATCTTTAAAAAAATAAATAAAAGTCCAAATCCCAGGTCCTTTCTATCCCCCTTTCCCTTGATGCCCACAGCTCCACGACGGTGCATGTTCCCGTTGTTGAAATGAATCCCTACACCAGCTTTGTTCCACTAACACTGTTGCTGGTCTTTGGCTGGAGGGCATTGACAATGAGGAGCCACATATAGGTATACACTTTATGTAATGTTTTTAAACTACAGACTCCTATATTTTGGTTTTAAGTGCATTCTATGGTATATTTATTTATTTAATTAATTTTTAAAAAGTTTAATTTATTTAAGTAATCTCTACACCCAATGTGGGGTTTGAACTCATGACCCCAAGATCAAGAGTCACATGCTCCTCTGACTGAACCACCCCCCATTTTATGATATTTTAGCACCAGATTTCCTTTCCTAATCCTGTTCTCAGGCAAAGCACCCTCTACCCTGACTCATCCTTCTGGTCAATTGGATGGATTCTTCAGTCCTTGGGCAGGCTTAGCATTTTTCTGCATCCTTACTCTTCCCTCACCAGTCTTATATCAGAATCAAGACTCTGGGGGCACCCAGGTGGCTCATTCAGTTAAATGTCTGACTCGGTTAAGACTCTTGGTTTCAGCTCATGTCATGATCTCTGTGTCGTGGGATAGATCTTTGCATCAGGCTCCACGCTCAGCTCAGAGTCTGCTTGTCCCTCTCTCTCTGCTCCTCTCTCTCTCTCAAATAAATAAATAAATAAATAAATAAATAAATAAAATATTTTTAGAAAGAAATTAGAAAGAGACCCTCTTCTATCACCTTCCTGATAATGTAACCAGATCTGAACTCTCCCTCCTCATCACTCCTACCGTACTTGGTGTTAATTACCCAAAGCGGTCTTGCTTTCTTCGGCCTCACATCTGTAAACTCACTGAAGGCAAGCACTAAGTCTTTAAAACTTGGTTAGCACATCAGGGGCTGCTCCAGCTAAAATGCCCAAAGGTCAGGGGTTCCCTAGTGTTCGGAGCCAGAGATCCTTGAGATCATGAGAAGTTTTGGCTTTAGACTAAAGGAACAGGGCACCAGAGTCCTATGAGGGGAACTCTGGTCCCCTTAAGAAAGAGAAAGGGTGTCGTCTTGCCACACTCATAGGGGATGTAGGTGGCAGGTTGCCTGGGAGCTCTTTGTAAGAATCCCTTGGGCAAAGAAAGACTGGGCTTGTGTACCCTCTGGTAAGAGTCTGAGTGAATTTGAATTTGTGTATTATGTCACTGTCCCAGATAAGGAATTTATCAGAGTAATCAAAACCAAAAAAGATAGGGCAGTCCTGAGCTTTGAACCTGTGGTACACACACACACACAGACACACACACACACACATCCCCCACACCATGCTATCCTACCCAGGCTAGTGGTTTTTAAACCATGCCCCTGTAGTTTGGGGAGGGGAGACTGACTGAGCCCCACTCCAAGTCCCTCATTCTCATTCAACCAGAGCCCTTTGGTTTTCATCTTTTGTGTGTGTGTTTTGGGATTCTACATAAGATTTAATATGCAAAGGAGTTTTACTACATGTAAACAACACCATGAAGATGTAATCAGCAAAATCCCAAATCTGGAGGACACTGTAGAATAAACAACTTGCTTTCTTCAACAAATGAATCACAAGGGGAAAAAAGGGAGATAGAACCTATGAAATAGAAGACATTTAAGAGCCATATCAACCAAATTCAACATGTGTGCCTTGTTTTAGATTAAATCAATGTATGACCCAGTTGGGAAAATAGTAACACCGACTGGCTATTTGATGATACTAAGGAGTGAGTCATTCATTTTTAGTTGTGATCATGGTATTACGGTTATGTTAACACATTGCTGTTGGAGATGAGTACTGACATATCTATGGATTAAACGATATAATGTCTAATGTGTGTTTGGAAATCATCCAGTACAGGTGTAATGGGGGGAGGTGGGCAGGGGGAATAAATGGAGCAAGATTATGATGGTAATTATTGAAGTTGGGTAACAGGTGCATAGGGATTCATTATATTATTCTTTCTCCCTTTTTAAAAAAATATTTTATTTATTTATTTGACAGAGAGACACAGTGAGAGAGGGAACACAAGCAGGGAGAGTGGGAGAGGAAGAAGCAGGCTTCCCACAGAGCAGAGAGCTCGATGTGGGACGCAGTCCTAGGACCCTGGGATCATGACCTGAGCCGAAGGCAGAGGCTTTAACCCACTGAGCCACCCACCACCCCTCTTTCTCCCTTTTTAAATGTTTGAACATTTCCACACACACACAAAAGCCTTCTAAAAAAATAAGCTAAAGGAGACTATCTGAATAAGATTTGGGATTATAATATTATTTTTAAAGTAACAGATTTATCAAGATATGATTTACATACCATATAATTGGCCAATTTGAACTGTACAATTCAGTGGTTTTTAGTATTTTCACAGAATTGTGCAAGCATCACCTGATCAAATTTAGATTTTCATCACCCCCCCCAAAGACACCTCGAATCCAGTAGCAGTCACTCCCCATTCCCCTGATCCTGATGGCCCCAGGCAGCAGCCACTCACCTATCTGCTGTTTCTTCAGTCCATCTACTCGGAATATTTCACACAAATGGAATCAGACAATATGTGGTCTTCTGTGCCCGGCTTCTTCCACTTTGGGATAAGGTTTTCAAGTATAACCTCTTTCTTGACAGTAAAGAGCCACCTTGTAAGTTTACTACTCTGGCTATGGATTTTTAAATAAAGAGACTTGGAAAAGGTTTAAACAAACTTAGGGAAGGGAGTAACAAGAAAGAAAGAGAGAGAGAGAGAGAAAGGAAGGAAGGAAAGAAGGTAGAGAAAGCAAAACTAAGAACCCCATTCTCCAACCCAAGCCCTTCCCGTTACATGCAAGGTGTGGCCCAGAGAAGGAAGTGACTTGGGCAAACTCCTAACAGCTTGTTAAGGGCAGAGCAGGGTCCAAAACTCACACCTGCTGAACTTTGGCTCCATTCTCTCTTCAAGTTGCCACGCTGCCTTCTGAACTCACACACAGACATACACACACATCTCTTTTCCCACCACAACTCATAACCATGTGACCCACTAAACTGTCTTGCAAATCAACCATGATGGGGGCTGCTTTGTCTCATAGCTCGGGCTTCCTGCTGCCCTGCCCTGAGACACAGCCACCCAGGCAGGAATCAGCGTTAGCACGGGCTCCCAGAATTCCTGTCTCAGAGGAGCTCCAGAATAGCAATCTTGTTAGAAGCCAGAGGAAGCTGTTTGTGTGGCAGGAACAGTTTTCACTTCCATGGAATGTTTCTTCAGAGTGGCTGGTGGAGAAGGTGTATGGGGGGAGGCTGGTAGAGAACATGGGGGAGAAAGAGGGCCTTTGGAATTTGGGGTCCAATGGGGGCTTAACCAAGTTAAGGGTTAAGAGGATGTATGGGAACCCCACAGAGGGCTCCAGAACTGAGTCCAGATGAGACTGAGGGTGAGGAAGAGGAGGAAAAGGTCAGGCTGAGGGAAAGGACACCAGGTTGAGGCAGTCTGTAATCTTACAGCTGTTCCTGGAACTCTCCCAAAGTGTACTTATGGGCAGTTCAGAGCGGCTGTCAGCCTGCTGAAAAAGGGCAAGAAGAGGACAAACTATACTGCCAGAATATCATCTGAGGGCTGAGAATGAGGCCTTGGGGTTGAAGCGGGGGAAAAACTTCCAGAGAGCCTGGGAGTGGAGGTTATGGAGGCCCCTGAATGAGTCTTACTACTCTGAGGTTCCCTTAGGAAGGGGTGTCTCAGGAGATGAGCAGAGGACCATGCAACACTTAGTCCCGGAACCCTCAACCAAGTAATTTGGACCGGATGCCACAGGATTTGATGAGAGGCACACAGGTTAGGCTATATTCTCAAGATACCCTCCATTCTCCAGTCTATAGTGAGCATTAGAAAGCTCACTCTTAGAGGTCTGTCCCTTTGGGTCTGGGAAAAGTTTATAAACATCCTTTATTTGTTCGTTGATTTATTTTTAAAGATTTTATTTATTCATCTGAGACACAGAGAGAGAGAAAGAGAGAGAGCATGAGCAGGGAGGAGAGGCAGAGGGAGAGGGAGAAGCAGACTCCTTGCTGAGCTGGGAGCCCGACTTGGGCCTCTATCCCAGGAACTGGAGATCATGACCTGAGCCAAAAGCAGACGCTTAACCATCTGAGCCACCCAGGTGCCCCTATTTATTTATTTTTATTCTTACTTTAATTTTTAAAGATTTTAAGAATTTACTCATTTGAGAGAGAGAGCATAAGCAGGGAGAGAGAGAGGGAGAAGCAAACTCTCTGCTGAGCTGAGTGCCTGAGGTGGAGTTTGATCCCAGGACCTGGAGATCATGACCTATGCCGGAGGCTGATGCTTAACCACCTGGTCACCCAGGCGTCCCGAAACATCCTTTACATCAGGGGAGGTATCCTTGGGCCTGGGTAGAACAGCAATGAAGGTAAAGCTCAGATGGGACAAGACCCAGAGCAGGCTCTAGAGGTGCCAAGCTAGAAAAGGAGAAGGGACCCAATGATAAACTCTGGGATGCTCTCATTTTTGCCCAAGATCAGCTTTATTCCAATCCCTGATTCCTAGGAGACCTTATTTAAACTGTTTCGGTTCCTGAATAATCAGTGGGCTATTCAAGCTGTGTATATTTCACAGTTCTGACTAGGGGAGGCTCCTTAACATGCCAGGGCTCTGAGGGGCAGGGCTGGTAGGCAGTTACGTAGCTCCTCTCAACCTTGGGTTGCCCTCCAGCCTGCTGATCCCAGAGTCCCAGGCCCAGTCTTCCAGTCTGGACTTTAACCAGATGACACACAGAGTGTGTCGGCATGAGTAGGTGTCAACCTGGAACTGGACCTGTGCCTGATTCATCCAGGAAGCGGGCCCTGGGCAGCAGAACAAACACCCTTAAGCAGCTCCTGCCAGGCATGGGGTGAGAAGTGATCTGGCCCAAAGGGACTTTGTTTGCTTTGTTCTCCTCTTCTATGTCATCCCCAGTTGCCAGACACCCTCATTCCTTTCTCTCTGCCCATCTGGGACTATATGGGTTTTTTTCTAGATGATGCAAGAAGATCTATCTATCTACCTACCTACCTACCTACCTATTACCTATCTGTTGGTCTATTTAGGTGGAGGCGATTCCAGGCTTGGGCGTTGAAAGGGGTATAGCGGGAGCTGATAAAGGGGTATGGCAGGAGTCTCTGGGAGAGGAAGCCAGAAGTGGTTTGGATGAGTATTAGATGGAACAAAGAGGTCAAAGATCTGTGGGGCCACCGTCCGCCCCCCAGCCCGGCTGCCACCTGTCTGTAGTTGAGGCAGATCCTGCTTTTCTCTTGGGACAGAGCCAGCTTGACCTCATTT
>ML099665.1:1396-24432 GCA_003697995.1 Taxidea taxus jeffersonii
GTGCATACACTTACCTAAAGAAATATACACATGATCAATAAGTACATGAAAAATACTCAACATCATTAGTCACAAGGGAAATGCAAATCAAAGCCACAATGACCGGGGCGCCTTGGTGGGGTTCAGTCAGCTAAGGGTCTGCCTTTGGCTCAGGTCATGATCTCAGGGTCCTGGGATAGAGCCCTGCATCAGGCTCTCTGCTCAGTGAGGGTCTGCTTCTCCCACTCCCTCTGTGCTCTCTCTTTCTCTCTCAAGTAAATAAGTAAAATCCTTAAAAAAAAAAAAAAAAAGGTAAAATCCTTAACAAAACAAAACAAAAGCCACAATGGTCCCATCAGCCACTAGGATAGCTTCAATCAAGACGACCGACAATAACAAGTGTTTGCAAGGATGTGGAGAAATTAGAACCCCCCTACATTGTTGGTAATCCAGTCACTTTGGAAAACAGTGTGACAGTTCCTCAAAAGTTAAAGCATTATCATATGACCCAACAGTTCCACTCCTAGGTTTATACCCAAGAGAATATGACCACACAAAAACTTGCACACTAGCGTTTTATTCCAACACTGTTCATAAGAGCCAAAAAGAGTGGAAACAACCCAAATGTCCTTCAAATGACGAGTGAATAGACAAAATGTGGTATATCCATAAAATGGAATATTTGGAAATAAGAAACGAAGTACTGCTTAATACTACATGAACAAACCTGGAAAACATTACAGTAATTGAAAGAAGGCAGACAGAAAAAGCCACACATTTTATAATTTTGTTTATATCAATGTCCAAGACAGGCAAATCCATAGACAGAAAGAGGATTAGTGGTTCCAAGGGCTGGAGGGAGGGGAGCTAACGGGTATAGGGTTTATCTTTTCACGTTCTAGAATTAGACAGTGTTGAACATTATGTAAACACAGTAAAAGCCACTGAATTGTATACTTTAAAAGGGTGAATTTTATGGTGTGTGAATTTATTTCAGTAAAAAAAAATTTTTTTAACATCCAACATGGAAATACAAAACCTTGGGAGCATAAGATGTATGTATGCTTTGCTATAAAGCATTCCCATATCTAGCAGGAAGATTAGATGCTTAGCTAATTAACACTAACAACAACAAAAAAAATGTGTTAAAAAGGCAGCTGACTCAGAATCAAAAGTCAAGGATGGTGACTCACCAAAAAATGGAGGGCTACTGTAAACTTTCAAGTCCACTAGAAATAACAAGGTAGAAGTCACAGGAAGGAAGGAGAACTTCAGTGAAATCTACAATGCTCCAAAATGATGAAAACAATATAAACGCTTCCTGAGAAAGAACACCTCAAGGAGAATGAACTCCTTTCCCTCTGGGGCACAGAGAGAAGAACCAGGAAAATCACTGGGCAGAAAGAGCCATGGTGCCATCTAGAAACTGGCGACAGTCATACCCCAAGCTACAGGGGCAGGGGCTGCATGTCAGAGTGAGAGAGCAGCAGGCCAGGGCCCCTTCCCTGGACGGGCATTTTCTCTACCTAAAAACACCAATGGGGGATGGGGAAGGAGCTGTTGTGGATAGGGTAGGAAAGCTTTTATTAGATACAATTTCATGAAGCAAAAAACTTCTATTAAAAAAAAAAAAAACCAACAGAATTAAAGAGTAACTGAAGAGAAACTAAATTGGGGAAAATTTCAGAAGTATATCAGGAAAAAGCTTCTTGGCAGCCAGAGCTGTTGCCTCCACAAGAAGAATCATCACTTGAAAATTAAAAAGTCACTGAGACAAAGAACAAGCAATCCCGAAAGAACATAAGCTGTGTGGTCTGGGAGGTCTTTCCCAGAATCTTGCCAACACAGCCAGCTTTTTCTTTCTTTTTCTGGCAAGAGCAGAAGGCAAACCTAAATTAGAGGCCCAGCATTCAAACACCATGAACTGGAAGCCCGTGGCCTCGGGGCAAGTCATTCATTTCACTTGCTCTGGGCGCACCAGCACATTCAGCAGAGCCCAGCAGAAGCACCCGCTCCTTGTTCCTCAGGCCAGCTCTATGGCAAACTGGTCCTCAGTTTGAAAAGCAGGGAGTTTACACCTCACAGGGACTATAACAATCATCTACAGAGAGAGGGCAGCTAAAGAGAACACCTAATCTGTGCCCTTTTATTTTAGAGATGAAAAATCTCCACGCAAAACAAGTAAAATGACTTTTGCTGACAAAAAGTACTAATGCCTAAGCACAGACTGGACACGAGGTTCCCCAGGCCTGACGTTCCATGATGCCAATACATGCAGAAACAAGTATCTGGGGAGCGGAGGCCTATTGAGCAGTATCTGAAGTTACCTGCAGATTAAATCTGAGGTTACCTACTGATTAAATCTCTTTCCGAATTACAATCCCCATTTTCTATGTGTCAGCAGAGCAGGTGTCAAAGACTAATTCACCAAGCAAGGAAAGCTTCCATGGGCTGGCTGCCTGAAATCAAACCAACACTTCTTAAATACCACCATATGCAAGGCAAGCAGAGACCTAAGAGTCCAATGTTACAAAAGAACACCCAAAAAGGAAACACAAAGGAAGACAACTCCAGAATGATAAAAACAGGACTGGCAAATGACAGCCCGCTGGCCAAATCCATCCTACCGCCTGCTTTTGTACTAGCCGTGAGCTAAAAATGGCTTTCACATTTTCAAATGGCTGGGGGGAAAAAAAATCAAAAGGGTATTATGTAACATATGAAAAGAGTACGAAATTCAAATTTCAGTGTCCATAAATAAAGTTTTATTGGAATATGGCCAAGATCATTTGTTTGTCTATGGCTGCTTTCACACTGGAAGCAGAGTTGAGTAGCTTCAACAGAGACCGTATGGCCTGCAAAGCCTAAAATATTTACTACCTGGCCCATTACAGAGTCAGTTTGCCAACCTCTGATGTATTATGACAAGGAAGTGAGATGAAAACTAGTCTTATGGTAGTCTAAATAGCAAGCACACAGCAAAAATAAATTCTGGACTACCACTCCAAGTTATACAAACTGCTCCTTTTTGTAATCAGAGAAGGGACAGTGGTATGTGGCAGTAAGAATTTAGTTTCAGAATCAAATCAATGTCAGTGGTGACCTCTGAAAGTTAACTGGCTCTATCTGCCTCAGTTTCCTCATTCATAAATATTCATAAAATATAGAAGACTACCCATGAGAGCTGTAATGAAATCTGAACAAGAATAGCCAGCCAGGGGTGCCTGGGTAGCTCAGAGCGTTAAGCCTCTGCCTTTAGCTCAGGTCACGGTCCCAGGGTCCTGGGATCGAGTCCCACATCAGGCTCTGTGCTCAACGAGAGCCTGCTTCTTTCTCTCTCTCTGCCTGCCATTTCCTGTTTGTGCTATCGCGCTCTCTCTCTCTCTTTGTCAAATAAATAAAATCTTTAAAAAAAAAAAAAAGAAGAAGAAGAAGAATAGCCGGCCAAAAGACCCAGTAACAGCCAATATTGCTTAAGAAATGGCTCAGGGGCAGGCAGGCACCTGGATGGCTCAGTGAGTTAAGCGTCCGACTCTTGATTTGGGCTCAGGTCATGATCTCAGGGCTGTGAGATCAAGCTCCACATTGGGCTCTGTACTCAGCAGGGAGTCTGCTTGGAACTCTCCCTCCCACTTCCTCTGGCCCCCCCAAAATAAATAAATCTTTAAAAAAGAAAAATGGCTCAAAGTGTAGTCTCAAGTAAAGACTGTAAGAGTATGTATAATAGAAAAAAGTGGACATTTCCTCGGGGGGTATGAAACATCAAAACCACGGAAAATTCACCAAAAACTGAATCCAATCAGAAAAGATTAAATAATCCATAATCTACTTTCCCTATTTATCAGCTAAGATACCCCAGCCTAGAAAGTAGATTTAACTGGTTATGTCAGTATCTTGGTCCTCAGAGGTTATGGTAAGGAAGTACTGTAACTTATATCTGCACTGAACTTTATCCCTGATAAAGTGTGGTGGCACTCATAGCCTCAGATGACCATGAACTCTGAAATCAGTCTTGAGTCTAAAAGCAAACTCAAGTGAAAAAGCATTCCAAGCACTGGGCTATTCCCTCACATATAAATGAGGACAACACTACTATCACCATCCTCTCTGGGTTGTTGGGATGACTAAGTAAGATGCCTCACAGTCCCTGACACCTAGGAGGTACTCAGTAAAAGTCAAGGGCACATTGGTCTCTCTTCCCTCCCCCACCCCCACCCCTCTTCATCTTCAACAAATCAGAGCAGGCACATTTGTGTTCATCCTGCAATGGAGGAAACTGTAGCATCGTCATGTGGTACAGCTGAGCTAGAACCCAGGTTTTCCTAGCACACTCCCAGGAGACACTAAATGCTAAATTTTTGAGAACTGTGAGTTAAAAAATTGGTGCCTGAAGGTGATGGTGAGCAAAGTAGGTGAAGAGAGTCAAAGGTACAAACTTCTAATTAAAAAATACATAAGTCATAAAAATGTCACATACAGCATGGCAACTACAGATAATACTGTACTGCATATTTGAAAGTTGCTAAAAGAAATCTTTTTTTTTTAAGATTTTACTTATTTACTCGAGAGCAAGAGAGCGAGAGAGCGAGAGAGAGAGAGAACACCAGCAGGGTGAAGGGCAGAGGAGGAGGCAGACTCCCTGCTGAGCAGGGAGCCAGCCCGGAACTGGATACCAGGACTCCAGGACCATGACCCCAGCAGAAGGCAAACATCTAACGACCAAGCCACCCAGGCGCCCCTGCTAAGTGAAATCTTAAAAGATCACAAGAAAAAAAGTTCTGGGATCATGTATGGTGACTGAGAGTTATTATGGTGATCATTTTACACTATCCAATATCACACTGTTATGTTGTACACCTGAAACTAATACATGTTGTGTATCAATTCTACCTTAATAATAATAAAAAAAAAACTGGTAGCTTACATAAAATGCCAAGGTTGTAGCTTACTCCTGCACAAATAAAGCCTCACCATGAAGGAAGTAACTCAATTTCTGGGAAGCCCGTACGAGGGGTGTTCCCAGTATGACAGTCCTCTGCAGAACCAAGTCATCACTACTCGATGCTGAGCTCCACTGTGGTCAAGGACCCAGAGATTGAGAAAATTACTCAGAAATAAGAGAAGAACTCAGGAAGAACTATATGGCAGGCAAATGTGAGCGTCATTTCACAGAAATCCATTCCAGTTGTCAAAAGAAAATTTCAAAGTGAGCAACAGTCACGTGTGAAAATTACCAAAAGAAGAAGAAAAAATTAATTGACTTCAGAACATAAAAGATTATCCCTAAAGGACTCTGACCCCGATACTGAATGGTTATGGTCAAGTACTTGGACTATAATAAAGGGAAAGAAAAATTACTGCAGTGAGCGGGGCTTTTTGTTGGAGATTTCACTGTTTAAATTTAAAGTGGCCGCCAGGTGTCATCCAGTCATCCAGAAGTGATCTTAAGCACAAAGCAAGATGTTGTGATGTGCCTTACAGAGAAAAGGTTAGATAAATTTCATTTGGGCATGAGTTATAGTGCTTTTTGGTCATTAGGTCAATGTTAATGAACCAACAATATATATTAAAATAAGATGTCTTTAAACATCTTACAGAACAATCTACCTATCTATTAGGTATCTATCACTCCATGAAAATGTGAGGACCAGAGGCTGGCAGGAACCTAACCCTGTATCTCTCATGGGAGAGATGGTTCAGTATTCTCTCATTCAGTGTTTGCAACTTTACAGAACAGAACTACCAAGAATAAGGATTATAATACATTCAGAGAAAACAATAGGGCAGCTGAGGACTCTAGATGAAGGGAACGTAGAAGTTATGTGTACTATCCTTGCAATGTTTATGTAAGTTTGAAATTTTTCAAGTAAAGTTTTTTTTTCTTTTTTTTTTTAAAGATTTATTTATTTATATGACAGACAGCGAGCCTCCTACTGAGCAGGCCTCCTACTGAGCAAGGAGCCCATGTGGGACTTGATCCCAGGACACTGGGATCATGACCTGAGCCTAAGGCAGAAGCTTAACAACTGAGCCACTCAGGCGCCCCTCAAGTAAAGTTTAAAAAAAAAATTTAGGTGCTAAACATACTACAGGCTGCCTTAGAGTCTTATGACAAAACAATCACTAAAACTGGATCTCACTGGTAGTTCTGAAGGTGGTGGTTGGTTTGCTCCTCACCTCCCTCCCTCCCTCCCCTGCTCTATGCACACAACACTAAGAAAGTGAATGTCAAGTTGTTACTGTGTTGCAAGGACATCTTTTGATGTGATCCATTCACTGCTGCACATTCTTCCTCCAAATAAAATACATTGCTTTCAAATCACAGAATTCTAGCGTCCTCTGAGTGCACAGTTCAAAAAGGTGAACACACCCAAAAAGGGTCTCAGGTTTTAGGGAGAGTCCCTCTTTCTTCCTAGGTTAGTTACCTGCTGGGGATTTTTAAACTTTACATGTGTGATCTAATTAGGTTTTATATACAGGAAAGCCAAAAACTCCTTACTGTCTCAAAAGTTCTAAGAAACAACTGATGGGAGTTGTTATAGTAACCAAGAACATTGTGTGTGTGTGTGTCAGAGAGAGAGAGAGAGAGAGAGAGCTCATAAGCAGGGGGAGCAGCAGGCAGAGACACCGCTTAGCAAGGAGCTTGAGGTGGGACTTGATCCCTAGGACCCTGGGATCACGACCTGAACCAAAGGTAGACACTTAACCTGTTGAGCCACAGGTGTCCCAGTTGAGAACATTCTATAAGAGACAAGAGCACCAAACACATTTTTAGTTTCAGTGAAACCTTACAAGCTTGGTTATAATAATCTCTTTACCCTTCAGAGTGGGCCTTTTTTATTATCATAGAGGAACGGGATTATCAAAAACAATGCCTGACTGCCCCACGCTTATCTAGAGGGGTGTTTTGGGAGATGCCAAAAGAAATTCTGTTAATATGCAAGACACTGGATTTTCTTTTGTTCTTAACAAAATCCTAAAATTTCCTCCTCCTGTCCTCCATACATTTGGTCTTCTCTACATCGTAAGTTGTCCAGATCAAAAGGGAGGACAGTAGAGAAGGATTTTCAGCAAACATGCGGAGGGGACAGGAAGAAGGGTCTCTAAGGCTAGTCAACTACAGCTAGAAAGCACTGCACAGTTCTATCACTACGGACTGGAGGGAAAATCGACCCAGTTCAGTCCCATCATCTTTCAACTGAAACAAAAGAATTAAAAAAAGGCATAAGTGAGAAGGATGCACAGAAAGCCTCTGAAAAAAATTACAGACCAGCAATCACTTGAGAGCTTGTTAGAAATGCAGACACTCCAATTCCACCCAGGACCTCCAGAAGCAGAATCTGCATTTCAATAAGACCCTTGAGTGATGGGTCTGCACAATAAAGTTATTGATTGCCAGTCTCTTTATCCACACCCTAACTGCCTAGCTCAGAAACATGTTCTCCAGCAAATTCAGCTTAGATGTTTTCCTCAAAGAGGCCAATCCAATTCTCAGACTGGGTCGGACAGCCTTGCTTTATGTATTCTCTGACTACTCTGTATTTCTTCCCATGGAATCACAACACTAAATAGAAGAGCTGTTTAGAATGGCTATCAGGGGACGCCTGGGTGGCTCAGTTGGTTAAGCGGCTGCCTTCGGCTCAGGTCATGATCCCAGCGTCCTGGGATCGAGTCCCACATCGGGCTCCTTGCTTGGCAGGGAGCCTGCTTCTCCCTCTGCCTCTGCCTGCCTCTCTGTCTGCCTGTGCTCGCTCTCTCTCTCTCTCTCTAACTAATAAATTAAAAAAAAAAAAATCTTAAAAAAAAAGAATGGCTATCAGACACATGAAAAAAATGTTCATCATCACTAGCCATCAGGGAGATTCAAATTAAAACCACATTGAGATACCACCTTACACCAGTTAGAATGGCCAAAATTAGCAAGACAGGAAACAACACGTGCTGGAGAGGATGTGGAGAAAGGAGAACCCTCTTACACTGTTGGTGGGAATGCAAGTTGGTGCAACCACTTTGGAAAACAGTGTGGAGATTCCTTAAGAAATTAAAAATAGAGCTTCCTTATGACCCTGCAATAGCACTACTGGGTATTTACCCCAAAGATACAGATGCAGTCAAAAGAAGGGCCGTCTGTACCCCAATGTTCATAGCAGCAATGGCAACAGTCGCCAAACTATGAAGAGAACCAAGATGCCCTTCAACGGACGAATGGATAAGGAAGATGTGGTCCATATACACTATGGAGTATTATGCCTCCATCAGAAAGGATGAATACCCAACTTTTGTATCAACATGGATGGGACTGGAAGAGATTATGCTGAGTGAAATAAGTCAAGCAGAGAGAGTCAATTACCATGTGGTTTCACTTATTTGTGGAGCATAACAAATAACAGGGAGGACATGGGGAGATGGAGAGGAGAAGGGAGTTGAGGGAAATTGGAAGGGAAGTTGAATCATGAGAGACTATGTACTCTGAAAAACATTCTGAGGGTTTTGAAGGGGCAGGGGTGGGAGGTTGGGGAGCCAGGTGGTGGGTCTTATGGAGGGCACATATTGCATGGAGCACTGGGTGTGGTGCATAAACAATGAATTCTGTTATACTGAAAAGAAATTAAATAAATTTTTAAAAAATTAAAAAAAAAAAAAGAAGAGCTGTTTAGTACTGGTTTTCCAAAGAAGCTACAAGGACAAGGTCTACTACTCATCCTCATGGCCCCAGAGCGTAGAACAAGACCAGACACAAAGGAAGCATTATTTTTTTTTTAGTAAATGAGTGGCCCTACTGTGTAGAAAAGCACAGTGCCAGACTCGGGAGAGAGGGGCCAAGAACAATCAAGACATGGTCCTTGTCCTTAAACAACTCCTAGCTTAGCGGATTTCTGATGAAGCTAACAAGAGCCACGATCTCAAGAACGTGTGCCACACTCACAGCTGTTTTCCTATTTCTCTGCCAAATGACAACAAGCAGCCCGAAGGCCTGCCACCCACCCCCTCCGCACAACCCACAGACAAGCATGTCCTCACCTTAGTCCTCCTCCCTTCATCCAGGATTCCCCACTCCCAGAGTTCATTACCTTGCCCGCCTTCTCTCCGCCCTCTCTAATGCAGCCCCAACTATCTTCAGCTTCATTCCATTCACCCCTAGGAAGTTTGTGTTATTTTGGGGAACATTTTCTTCAGCCCCCTTCCCTCAGCAGTCCTCTTATTAGGAGATGTCGAATTTCCCTTGTTACCTCCTTCAAAAACTCTTAGCTAACTCATTTCTAACCACTCAATTGATTATTTCCTGTGAGCCATCAAGTATACTCTATTCAACAGAAACCACTCAAATCTATATCCCAGACCACACTGGAGAATCTCCCAATTAAGTGTTCAATATTCAACTGTCTTCCCACTACCCTCAGTCACTTCCTATATCCCCCAAAGGGACAATAAGCAAATGCGATAATTTCTTCTACAATTATACTCTCCATGATTCTTACATTTATTCTTACTTAACAGACAAGAATGTCTCGGTAGGTTTATACCCCAAAGCCTGTATCCAAATACCAAGGTAACAAAAATGTATCTGAATGCCTTAACTGGAAGCAACAAGCTAATGTTACTTCCTTTTTATCTTCAGAGAAATGCAAGTGGATAGGCAGAGAGCACACTGTGACAGAGAGGGAAGTGCTCAGAGAGGGCACAAGCAAGCCTGGGCTACCACTGAGCCAACGCACAGCAGTCTCGGACAGGCCCAGAACCCACCGTCCCCCAGCCAGATCCCAGGTGGCATCCAATGCGGCCACAAGAAACACCAAACTGTAGACTCCAGGGCTCACGTAGAGGCCCCTTCTAAGCGCTGTACATGCACAACACCTTACAGATGTGCTCCTGTGCCAGCTGTGAGCACAGTGAGCGATGCCAAGGGCGGTGCCTTCTGAGTGTTTTCCACATCCTGACCTGTAAAAATCATTACCAAATCATGACGGACTGGAGCCCTAGTCCAAAGATTTGGTTGGGGACTCCCAGAAATTTTAAAGCCCTTGAAAGCACATTAAAAAGTTACGGATGTGTACTTTTTCTTAAACACTTGAAAATACGCACTCCTAGAGTATCTGGCCTCAGCCTGTCTTACGGGTTCAGTTACGGAGGCAGTTTTTCTGCTCACACACATTTCATCCACATGCCCACGCTGTTCCCCCACTACTTTGTGTGGTCACGTGAGAGGAGGGCTGAAGATCACTGCCTCTCAAACTTCCGTGTCCGCTCGGCAGGTGGAAGACGCGGCTCCCCAAATACAAAGACTTCCTCTTTCTTCTTTTAAGGAAACCCAAGAAAAAGTTGTTCCTGATGACAAAAGAGGCCACCCCTCCACCCTGCAGGAACTGATGTGGGTGAAGCAGGGCTCGCTACGGCAGGCTGGAGAAGTCTGGGCCGGCACCCCAGGAGCTGGCACCAGGGAGCTGCTCACTCCAGGCGCTACTCGGTTGTTGGGTCAGTCCAATCCCCACCCCTGACTCTGACTCTGTCTGCCTCAGCATCCTCAATGCTCAGAGGAAGGAGGGAAGTGGCCCCTTAATTCCTGATCCAGGAAGGCAACTATTACCCTCCTAGCCCCCATGGCTGTAGCTGTCATCTCTGACTTCTCACAGCACTGCTGGCACAGTGGCCCAGAGTATAAAATGTCACATCGCACCCCAGTAATCAGGAGGGGAAGGAGAGCTGACACCAGATATGCTAAATGAAAGCACACCAGAGACCCTGAAATACCTGAGAGAAATGAAAATTGTTGCCTTTAGTATTTTTTCTCAGGTTTGCTGCCATAAAGTCCTATGCATTTTTTTCCTTAGGACAAGCTTAGAGCAAAAGGGATGCTAGCTTACAGAGCATAATACTCGGTACTACTTAGAGTGAATCAACTCTAAAGAATATCTAACATATTTATTTTGGTTTATATGCAGGACTGACTGTAGAACTTAAGGATGTAATTGAATTTCTAGGCTACCCATGAAAAGCATTAATTTTTCCCATTTTATCTTCCAGATTTGTTTGGAAACTTTTCCTATTTGAAACGTTAATGTTCAGTTTTAGATGTCAAAATAAAGTACAAATCACAAATCTACCATAAACATTTCAGAGTCCTTTATTGCTAAATTAATGTACCATCCCAGGATTCTTCTTACCATTAAAATGCCAGGAAAACTATCATCGGGGAGTAAAAATTGAAGTTTCCACTCATCTAACACAGCTTGAGAACACAAGACAAGTGATCATTCCTTTCCCACTACCTGCTGGTGCCCCAGTCTCGCTCCTCCAGCCTCCATTGTGATGCACAGATTTGCAAACCTCCTCAAGAAACTGAACAGAAGGCTAACTGGCCTATCTGGAATTCCCCTGTGTCATCTTATCTGCAGGTACTGCCCAGAAAAGACCGCTCCTCCATTTTATTAAAAACATTCAGGGGTGCCTGGGTGGCTCACTCCATTTAGCCTCTGCCTTCGGCTCTGGTCGTGATCCCAGGGTTCTGAGACTGAGCCGTGTTGGGCTCCCTGCTCAGTGGGGAATCTGTTTCTCCCTCCTTCTGCTCTTCCGCATATAAATAAAATCATCCATAACATTCTACATATCCTATGCTAACCAAGAAGTCCAGCTCTGATTCTCCTCTCCTTGGAGGTGGGGGGGGCGGGCAGAGGGAGTACACTCTCTAATGAATAACAAAATAAATATGTTTCTTTATTTTTTTTATTTTTTTAAAGATTTTATTTATTTATTTGTTATAAAGAGAGAGAGAGTGAGCACAGGCAGACAGAGTGGCAGGCAGAGGGAGAAGCAGGCTCCCTGCCGAGCAAGGAGCCCGATGTGGGACTCGATCCCAGGACGCTGGGATCATGACCTGAGCCGAAGGCAGCTGCTTAACCAACTGAGTCACCCAGGCGTCCCAAATATGTTTCTTTAAAATAAAGCACAAAAATTCCAAATCCAAGTTTATGGGCAGCTCAGATTCACGAAGCATCTTTACTCTGCATTATGCCAATAACCACTTTCAAAAACCAATTTTCTAAGTTCCTCAGATAATCTAAGCCCCATGCTGCTGCTTCTCCCTAACTGACTTTCGGCTTCTCCTGTTGATAATCAAAGAAACACATTTTCTTTGACACAAGAGTGAGAGAGGTACTTTCATTAAGAGCACTGATAACAGGAACACTTAAGAATTACATGGAAACCAAGTATTCCAGCTAGCAGCCCTCTGCTGCCTTGCTATGTAAAGGAAAGTTAGTCCTCCAGAGCTGGAATCGCGATGACTAACAGTGAGGCAGGGCGACACTGGGGCAGGGCAGGCTTACCCAGGAGCTGGGCCTGTGCCACAGAGAGCCTGCAGGAGGTCTCAAGAGATTCTAAAGATCTCACAAGAGAGGAGTTTAACAAGATAACTCAGCTTTTAAGTAATAGAGGCAGCCTCCTGGCCTCTGGGCTGTGAAAGGGCTCACCTGCCAAGAGTAATAACACAAGCAATTACTGCACACAGAATAATACATCTCAGCAGAATTCCAGGACCTGGGCACTCCAGAGTCTCCCTTCCACACAGAAGGAAAGGGAGATAGGGAAAGAATGCATCACTTTTCATGAGGACCTGGGAGAGTCCTGTTAGGTAAGCAGATAAATTACACTTGGCATAATAACGCACTGTTTTGGGTTGCTGCCAAAAATAAAAATGCCCCTGGTATTAAAGGCTATAAAACAACGGATTTTCCCTCTCCTGGAACAGAATTCATCAAGTTTAAAAGTTCACTAACCTCGCATCCCGAAGACTGGAAACAAAACCTGAGAAGCCTCGCCTCTTGTTCCTTTCTCTACTACAAACTTCCAGCAACGCTTAGTCACTCTAGGCAAGCTGCCTTAACCCTGCACAGTGCATTCAGATTGCTCACAGCTGCTTCCAAGACTATCTGAGTATTCCCACCTGTACTTACCCATTTCTCCTGCCTTTTATCTCACCCATTTTCTTCCTCTGCCTCTGTCAAGATGCGTCACTTTCACCACCTCCCCCAGAAAAGGTTGTTAAAACAAACGGATCTGAAAATATCACATCTGATTTTCCAACCCATCCATTCTCCAAGAAAACCATCAGTATTTAAATTCCCAAGTTCCCCTTTCCATCACAAAACAAAGCTACCTGCCTCTATTTAATAGCAACAGTTTAATGAGACTGACAACTAAAATTTCATCAGCCCAAAGCTTTACCCATAACCAAGTACACAGCCTGGGGTCTCACGCCTAGGCTGCTTTCTCTCCGTTAAAGGCTGTCTTAGCCATGTGACTTTCCTGTCAGGCCATCCCAGTTGCTAGATTTACTTCTGTTTATAGTGGTCTCTGTGAACTTTGTCACCCCACACTCTCCCAGATTTGACCGTTTTTTTTTTTTACAAAGGACAGTAAACAATCATTTTACCCCTGCAATCAGGACAGTTTGAAGTGAAAAGGGGTGTTATTGATAATGATGTCAAGACAATGGGTGAACAGCAACAGCCCGAGGCAGACGGGGCTGTAAACTGCCCTATTCTTACAAAGGTACCAAGGCCAGGTAAGCAGCTGTTACTTGTCAAGAACTAATTTATGTCCTTCCCTGGGAGACTGAGGTTTTAGGGAACCAGCCCAGAGAACAAAAACAAAACCAAAAAAAAAAAATATGTATTGTTCAGTATCCCTGAAGGATAAGGAAATAGAAAATATTTAGGGGCACCTAGGTCAGTTAACATCTTACTCTTGGTTTCCACTCAGGTAATGATCTCCGAGCTATAAGATCGAGTCCCGAGTCCACTCCAGATTCAGCATGGAGTCGGCTTGAGATTCCTTCCCTCTCCCTCTGACACCCCCCCTCACTCACATGTACACTCTCTAAAATAAATAAATAAAACCTTTAAAAAGATGTTTTAGGGGAGCCTGGGTGGCTCAGTTGTTTAAATGGCTGCTTTCGGGTCAGGTCATGATCCCAGGATCTGGAACTGAGCCCCATATCAGGCTCCCTGTTCAGGGAAGAGTCTGCTTCCTCCTCTCCCTCACGTTCGCTCTCACTCAAATAAATAAAATCCTTAAAAAAATGTTTTACATTATAGTGAAAAAACTGTTCTAAATATATCATCATATCAACTTTAAGTTTTAATGTGAAATTTGGGCAGGGGTGGAGTTGAAACAGCAGTGATAAGGATACTGGAGAAGCGGGAAGAAAAACAGGCTGGTCCTAAAGTGCCAGAGGCTAGAGGGCTGCTGGAGGAATGGGGGCAGGGAATCAAAGGGAGTCAGAATTTTTCCCACTTGAGTTTCTGCCTAACTAGCCACTCCTGTGCCACTGAACAGCTAGTAATCACACATATAACTGAAGTCTTCCACGCCTCACCTAAATTTGTTTAATCTTTCCTAATATTAGGAAATACCTCTGAAGTTCAGAAGAGTTACACATATGCCAGGTGCACACCATTTTGCTATGCCAGGAGTTCCCAGGCTTTTAAATTTTTCTTTTTTTTTTTTTAGATTTTATTTATTTGACAGAGATCACAAGGAGGCAGAGAAGCAGGCGGGGGTTGGGGGGAGCAGGCTCCCTGCTGAGCAGACAGCCTGATGCGGGGCTCAATCCCAGGACCCTGGGATCATGACCTGAGCTGAAGGCAGAGGCTTTAACACTGAGCCACCCAGACACCCCAGACTTTTACATTTCATAGACAAGTAAGATTCCCCTGACCCACCCCCAAATGAGGGGCTAAACTGTTATCTAGTTTTTATTTTTGCCAAGGACATTAAAACTGTCATCACATTATTTATAAAATAAAGGTTATTTCAGCAAAGGAAAAAGTATTAAGAATATTATCTCAAGGGGCACCTGGGTGGCTCAGTGGGTTAAGCCGCTGCCTTCGGCTCAGGTCATGATCTCAGGGTCCTGGGATCGAGTCCAGAGTCGGGCTCTCTGCTCGGCGGGGAGCCTGCTCCCCGCCCCCCCACCCCGCCTGCCTCTCTGTCTACTTGTGATCTCTCTCTATCTGTCAAATAAATAAATAAAATCTTAAAAAAAAAAAGAATATTATCTCAAATCTAAAGCCAGTCCTTTAAATCAAACAACTTAAACATCACAAGACCTGCCAGGTGCCTTTCTTTATCCCTCTCATTTTGCTCAGCCAGTTCCATTTTCATCCCCATCTGACTTGAGGATTGATAGGGAAACTGCTGGACTAAGACCAGCTAATGGTCGCTGAATGCTACGTGCGCTGGACACCGTGCTAAACAATTTCCATGTGTTCTCATTTAATCAGTCACAGCCCCCTGAACAGCGTGCTGTTATTACACCCATTTACAGGCAAAGCTGGAACTTAAAGGGGTAAAATTACCTGCCCATAGTTATATGGCTAGTAGTGAGTGAAGCTAATGACCTGAACCACAGACACTCCAGAAATCAGTTCAGTTCTGCCCCAAACACAAGTTATGTCTGTTTCCCCAATGTGGGAGCTTGTTTAAAAACAAACAAAAACTGCTTCAAGGGGTAAATGAACCCTGTATATACCAGCATTTACACATAAGAACTGTCCCCTTTCCAATTCTCTTTCAATGATTCCTACTAAACGAAGAAAGTTCCAGTTTGGTGGCAGGAAGCCTTTAGCACACCCTCATCACTTGTTAAACTTTCTTCAGAGCCCTCCACAAGACATGAGACCTCGCTAGAATTTAGTAACATTTTGTTTTCATTGTGTTTTTTGTTTTTGTTTTTTACACAGGGAGAGCACAAGTAGGCAGAGCAGCAGGCAGAGAGAGAGGGAGAAGCAGGCTCTCCACCAAGTAGGGACTCCAACTCGGGGCTTGATCCCAGGACGCTGGGATCATAACCTAAGCCAAAGGCAGCTGCTTAACCGACGAGCCACCCAGGCGCCCCTTCACTGTGCATTATTTAAGGTACTTTCTAGTTATGGCAAGTAACAAGGGTTTTCCATTTCCAACAGTGAAATTAAACTTATTTTTTTAAAAGATTTTATTTATTTGAGAGAGAGAGAGAAACAAAAGCAGACTCCCCACTGAGCAGGAAGCCCAATGGGAGTCTCAATCTCAGGAACCAGAGATCGTGAACTGAACCGTAAGGTAGACACTTAACAGTGAGCCACCCAGGCACTTCAAATTAAGTTTGCTTTAAAAATAGTATTTCAGGGGCACCTGGGTGGCTCTGTGGGTTAAAGCCTCTGCCTTCGGCTCAGGTCATGATCCCAGGGTGCAGGGATCGAGCCCCGCATCGGGCTCTCCGCTCAGCGGGAAGCCTGCTTCCTCCTCTCTCTCTCTGCCTGCCTCTCTGCCTACTTGTGATCTCTGTCTGTCAAATGAATAAATAAAATCCTTCAAAAAAATTTTTTTTAAAAATAGTATTTCAGGGATGCCTGGGTTGTTCAGTTGGTTAAGGGTCTACCTTCAGCTCTGGTCATGATCCCAGGGTCTTGGGATGGAGCCCTGCATTGCTGAGCAGGGAGCCTGCTTCTCCCTCTCCCTCTGCCCCTCCCCTTGCTTGTGCACATGTGTACTTTCTCTCGCAAATAAATTCTTTAAAAAATAAAATATTTCAACTTTTAAAATAGCTGATTGCCCAAAGATTTTCAAACTAAATAGTAGAGGCAGTATTCCAGTACTAAAACCACGGTAGGAGTACGCATACATCCAGAGCCCAGGAAACATGAGGTAAGCCATTACACCAAGGCTGGAATCAGCAAATGACTGAAAGGCTACCAACACTGATCACCCTAGTCCAGTCTGTCCAAACAATTCTAAAAATAGCAGGGTTTCCCCACACAGGATGTGGTCATGCTTACCACCTCCCATCCCTACCTTCTTATCCAAGAAGAACAAGAAAAAAGAAGGAAAGCTATGTGCTGGTCCACAGAAAAAAGTCAAACCTCTTGCATGACCTTGCTCCTGTCATCTGTAGCTGGGAAGCTGCACGCTTCCTTAGTCATCGAGCTCTCTAGAACCCAGAGAAAGCATTGAAGCTAAAGAATCTACTCTCCTTTAAATACTAGGGCCTTTAAACACCTCAGGGTCTTCAAACAATTAAAAAGTAGTTATTTAGTGATCCCCACGTGGTTAGGCCCTGCCCTCCAATGAAGAAATAAAGTGGTTTTCAAGGATACTCTGGAGAAACAGAACACTACCAACTGAGCAATGATTAATGAGTAATGAGATGTGAAGCTGTATTTGCCCCAATTTTACTTAAGATATTATTTGTAAGAAATAAACAGGTGAGGTGTAAGTAAAACCACTCTACCACCACCAAAACCATTAAGTGATATTAAAAGATACCAGCATTGCACTTCCAGGAATGTATCTTACAGAAATGCCAACACAAGAACACAAAGATGTAAAAAAGAACAC
Source organism: Taxidea taxus jeffersonii (assembly GCA_003697995.1). Classification (NCBI taxonomy): domain Eukaryota; kingdom Metazoa; phylum Chordata; class Mammalia; order Carnivora; family Mustelidae; genus Taxidea; species Taxidea taxus. The sequence continues at coordinate 18,749 of ML099665.1, forward strand.
TGAGTCAATGTAGCAGTGTTTAGAATCATGAAAAAACAAAAACAGGCATCAACAAATAAATGGGTAAATAAATACACCCAGATGATGGAATACTCTTCAACCATTAAAGAATGAGGTAGGACCTATAATTATGACACAGACAACCATGACAACTTTTTAAAAAGTTGCAGGACACATGACCCCATTTCTATTTCTTAAAGAAAAGTGGGAGAATGTATATTTCTGCATGAAAAGTTTGGAAACACATTTCCTTAGGGGAATGAGAATGAACGTTAGAAAACTGAATGATAAGGCCAGAGGGAGAGAGATTTTTATATTTAATTTTATACACACTTTATACTATTGGAAATCCTATGAACAGATATTAAATCCAAAACTTAAATACTGGTCATTATTAAATCATTAAAGCTAGTGGGCATTCATCTGAACTTTATGAAGGAATTTAGGGAAGAACTAGATAACTATTGATCAAAATGAGGAAAAGTCACCAAGGGAACTGCAGACGTGACACTTAATCAAAAGGACTTTGAAGACTTAAGAATTGTAAGAAAATTTTATTTCCATATTAGACAAACTAGTGGAATAAAAAGTAAAGACGAAGACCACCAAAGAGATCATTCAGGGTTTTACTGATATTGTTAAGAATGGGGCTTAGAAAATGGGACAGAAACCAACCAGAAAACCCAACTGTGTGGCTCCCAAGGACTACAAAAGCAGAAACCGAGCAGCACAGACTTTTCCTGTTTGTAGATGACATTAAAGACTTCCATAGTAATAATGTGCCAAGTTATGAGCGCCAAATTATAGGAAGATCTTGGGAATCGATGCAAATAGAAGGAAAAGTGGCAGATGAGTGTTAAAATGAGCATATGGCCTGAACCAGGCAGCAAAACAACAACTTCTCAGCTATCAATTGTGACCCAAGAACAGGATCTCAGATCACTGTAAATGGACAGCTACAGATTAAAAGCAATGCAAAGTGTCCTGCAAGCCATCAAAACGAACACTAAAAAGAAAGAGAGTAGTATCCTCCCCTCATAAAATTGTCATGTGCCCTGCCCCTTCAACTACATATAGAAAAGGAGTTAAATAAGACCAGTGGGTCTCAAATGCCAGTCTCTGAATTGATCCAAAAATGACTCCGAATCACCTAGGAGAGGCTTTTTAAAAAAATACAGATTCCCAGGCCACACTTACAGAGATTCTAATTCAGTGCCTCTGAAAGGCCTTCCAGGTGGTCCTGAAGTTAAGGATCTGGTCAGGAAATCACTGGGCTGCTTCTCTCTAAATCTATTCCCAGAAAGGAATTAAGAAAGCTTAACAATTAAAAAATCAACTCAAAAGAAAAGAAACCATGTGAGGAACTACCAAGAATAGATTATGATGATTCCTACACTTGCCCGTTAAATGAAGTAGAAAAGATCTGCAAAAGACAATTAGGATGACCTAAAGGAAGAAGCTGTAGCCTTGAACTGTGAAAAGCAGAGCTCAGAACCCTACCAAGTCCCCCCATATTCCTCCATCTAAGAGCAGGACCAGGGTAAACACTATCTCCGTGAGCTCTGGGTTTCCAGAATGCCCTCCTCACCCCCACCCTTCTTAAGTCAATACCTGCTGCCCCAGGAGACGGTCAGGCTGTTCTGAAGCAGAGGTGAGACGGTAAATAAAAGCCACTGCTCGCATGTTCCTTTGGGTCCCAAACAAGTACTCCCACAAGTCTATCCTGATATCACTACTGAGGTCAGGAACCCCCTGGCTCATTTCTCTCCACCACCTCTAACCCACTCCGCTACCCAGTCACTTAGTCTAATTCAACTTCTAACGCCCTCATCTTCTACAGTACAAAACCACATTTCACGTTTCATCTACTGTCTCAGGAAAAAAAAAAAAAAAAACAAGCAATGGGAACAGAAAACACGTTTCATTGCAGGATAAGCAGCAATTCGAAGTGAAGCCTGCCATACGGTAAATTTCTCAGCTTTGATTCATCTTGCAATATAAGGTTTCTTATACAATCACAGCCTTTGGGGACTGTTAAAAGTTTAGAGACTGAGTTTACCACTTCATTTAAGAAAGAAAGAGTCTGAGAAGTGAAATCTCTTACCCCACATCATCCATGTGGAGAATAGCACCTCCTGGGCTAGAATTGCTTCCCCTGAATCCTAGGCCAATCTCTTTTCTCTGCCAAGCTGCTTCCCAAAGATAATATTAAAAATTAGGTTTATTAACTTTAGGCACAGATTCTCCCCTCTTTTCATTTCCTCCTCTTACACAAGAGGGTGGTGTCACAAGACCATCCCAAGAAGACTACTTCACATATAGAAGCTAAAGCACGTCAAAATATGTTAAGGAATAAGAGGGGAGATGGTGCCTTAAATCACTCATCATAAGCAAATAAAGAGAAAATGTGCCAAGCCCAGTTTATATCATAGACTGAACATCTGAAAAACGATATCCAAAGGCATCACCTAAATTTTCATTAGATTTTTACCTATGAAGTTGCTTTACTTCCTAATTTTCAAAAAATGTCAACTGAAACCACTGTTTTTCCCTAAACATTAGAGCTAAGTGTGAAAAACTTAGTTTATCATATTGAGTCTCGCTGAAAGTTAAATGAAATCCCACAACACTCCATCTGCATCAAATGTTCGCAACCTGTGATTCTGCATCAATTTCTACTGTAAAAACAAAATGCATATGTCAGTCTCCCAAGAGAGGAATTAGCAACAGAAACCAGGTGTCTCTCCATTTCCCAACAAGAAATAGGAGGAAAAACCACATAAGCCCCCGAAGAGTTGAATCTCTTTACTTCATGCCTTGTCCCGGAAAAGGCAACGAACTTCCTACAATACTTAGCTATGCTATTCCTTGAAGAAAGAAAATAAAATAAATCCATAGACCAGATTCCAAAGGGTATCTACTGCACCCTCTCCTAGAACCACACTTGTCAGCTGGACAGCTAGTCCACACCGGTGAGTACACAACAGGCCTTAGAACCTTCAACTCATTTCCCAAATGTCACACTCCAAGTAAAGTGAGGCACAGGCCCCATCAAATCATTTGCCCACTTATTATACCAGTACTGATCACTACCCAGCCTCAGGAGTCTCCCCTCATGTTAATAAGCCACATTATGCAGGAGCTAGTTCCCTCCTGACCATTAGTTTGAGCTCTGAAGCATGCTACTTTGCTTTTCACCATCACTGTCACTAAAGCTTGCTAGGTTAAAAGTGTTGCCAGAGGCCAGAGCAGAACATTCCATGTAGTAATAAAATGCTAACAGAACTATAAACAACAACAAATTCTACATGCTATTGGACTCTCACTGAGCCTGCTCCGGGCATTAATCTTTTCAGCTAAGTACCCTCCACTGAAAGGTGGTGACCTTAGGAATACACAGGACTAGCTGACAGAAAGTCAAAAAACCTTAGTTTTGGCCCTGTAAGGAACATGAATATGACCAAGAACATGTATTTTTTTTTTTAATCAGTTTCTCACTGTTTACACTGAGTTAATGTCAGCTATCCATCTCACCAGGGTACCAGGACGGCAACCACCTCTACTGCCTTGCTGCCTTCTATCACCCCAAAACACATAATGGCAGGTCAGGTTCAATCCATACCATTTATGTTCTGCATAAATTGAAGGAATTAAAAAGCTACTATAAAAACACTGAAGATAAACATTAGTGGGGACCGTACAGGTTTTGCACTTGCTATTCCCTCTACCAAAAACACGCTTCCCCTACTGCTGGTTCTCCGCTGTCCATCAGATCTCAGCACAAATGCTAAGAGAAGCCTCTCCTGAACACCTTCTCTATGGGAGCCACCCCTACCCTTGCTCCCAGTCACTCTGTCTCGTTCCCCAGAAATCACTACCTTATAGTATCATGCTTATTTCTTGTTTACCTTTTTATTGTCTGTCTCCTCTGTAAATCATAGGGGCAGGAATCTGATCTACTTTTTACCACTGTTTCTCCAATAATCACACAAAGCTTGACAAAGCAGATGATCAATAAAACTTATTCAAGAAAGAAACTATTCAAGATGATATGATTCAAGATGATAACGATTCAAGAAAGAATCATTAGCACATGGCAGCAGCCACTGTTAGCATGACTAGAACCACCTGGATGCTTTCATATAGGAAAAAAATGACAGGAAACATTTAAGATACAGTAGAAACTTAGTGCTCCTTTACTTACAATCTTGACTGAAAGCTACTATGCTCACCTGCTGAGAAGTGGACAATTTTAAGACTACAGAGAAAAGCCTTCCATCCTATTCTACCTAGTTCTTTGCAAATGGCTCTACTAAAATACTGTTATTCAGCTACCTTGTCCCTGAGTAGTAGAGTAAGAGTACTTAAGTAGGTTAGGAAAGATGTTTTTTCCTTTCAGTCTGCATGAGCTCAGTGCACGTAGGAAGGAGCAGATCAATGGACTACTACTCTTTGTCCCCACTACACTCTGGAAAGACACATAGTTCTTAGTTCAGAAACCTAAGAAACAGCTATAATAATCTAAATTATAGGTATCATTTCCTACAAGCTGCATACTGGAGAAATTTCCACCTAAGCTACTCACCAGGAAGTCTACATTCCACTTTAGAACAACCTGGTAGCACAATTCCTGGTGAAGGAGGAAACTGTGGCCATCTCCTCCTTTTGATGCCCCTCTGCCTTAGTCACCCAGCGAGAATCATGGTTCTTAGCCTAAAACCAAAGACTGGCAGAGTGATTCCTTTCTCCTTTAGGCAAGTAAATGGAGCGGGGTGAAGTGGGGGGAGATTTGGCACTGTCCTCCCTTTGGCCTTTCACACCATAAGCAAGGTAAGATATGCTGCTTCCATCAGCTGCTTCTGATAAGCACAAAAGATTCAAGAACTGTGGCAGACTCATTCTGCTGTCCTGAAAGCAACCCGTGTGACTCCTGCTTGAGAAGACATGCAAACACACGGAGTTAGAATAAGAAAGAGTGAAAAGACAGAGAAAAGGGCTCTAGCCCCAAAGCCGAAAGTGAATCAGGTGCATAAAACCAGAGAAAACAGCCATCTCTAAGTAGGGGCTCAGTGGAGCGACCAAATTTTACACCAAGTACCCCAAGACTTCTCTCAGTCTCATCTATTTAACATGTGCTGATAATAATCTGTTGCACCTAAAGAAAGTCTAGCAAATTATTCCAAAGAATCCAGAGTTAGAATCTTTCAGGGTTTTGAGAAAATAGTATCTGATTTGATGGGGACATTCACTTTTCCAGGTTATATTTTCTCTGCCCACACACTTGCCAGTCTCATCCCAACTCAGGAAATATAAATCCACCTTCAGTTTTTCCATCATCCTCACTGCCTTTGCAGTAACAGAACAGCTCCAAAATGCTTGTGTCAACTTACTGCCCACTTCCTCCTTAAACACATTCCAGAACCAACTCTGTTTCTGTCCCTTTGCTCCCACTCTCAAAAGCAGACACAGTCTTTATCGTCACCATCATTTTTTAAAACTGGTCAAATGCAGGGGTGCCTGGGTGGCTCAGTGGGTTAAAGCCTCTGCCTTTGGCTCAGGTCATGATCCCAGGGTATCTGCTCAGCGGGGAGGCTGCTTCCTCCTCTCTCTCTCTGCCTGCCTCTCTGCCTACTTGTGATCTCTGACTGTGAAATAAAAAAAATAAAATCTTTAAAAAAAAAAAA
>RCUC01120812.1:0-21811 GCA_003697995.1 Taxidea taxus jeffersonii
AGATAGGTGAGAGAAGATCACTAGATTTCTTTCCCTAAAGATCCTCAACAAGATCCTTGGCTGGAAGCCTTCCCTGACAGACCTTACCTCTCAGCTGCCCTCAGCTTTTCTGCGCCCCGAGTATAAACTGCAATCGACCAATCCACACAGCGAGCAAAACCTTCCTTCAGGAGGAGCTCTGTGATGTTGCCATTCTGAAAAACAAGGCACATGAAAAGGCAGGCACAAGAAAATCCATTTCTCTAGACTGCTGACACAATCAACAGCCACAATCCATACTGCAGTTTATATATTAAAAAAAAAAAAAAAAAAAGGAAAGGAAAGGAATAAAGCCATTTCTCTCATTAAGAAACCAGCTCTGAGGTGGGAGACATTACTCTGCGGCAACTCCTAAGAGCCTTGGCTTCCCATCCCCACAACACCCAGCACAGTAACTCTCACTTAACAGGAGTAGGATAAATGTTAGTGGCATTGAATGGAATTGACATTTCAATAGCTCTTCTTGTGGGCAGAGGAGGATGTTAATCTTTAGTAGAGATTACACCTTATTATTTCCTTCCCTAAGATCAGCACTTACTCCCCTTCTCATAAGGAGAAAGCTGAAGGCTGAGTAAGGAATAACTTCAGCTACATTCTCCCAGTGAATTACAATTTCCATTCTACTGTGACATCTGGTAGGGCACAGGCAGACAGCTAGTCCTCCAGACAAAACATGACCTTGGCACATTCCAAACCAAGCCTCCCAGCCTTCCACAGCGGCCAGCATGAACGGATTCTCTAGCCAAAGAATAAGTAACAGTAGTTTATTCTGTACTGGACATAGGTTATAAGAATGAAAATTCACTTGCGCTTGGGTAGTACAAAGCAGTATCACTTCCTTTCCAAGAGGAACCCGCCCACCAAAGTCTATGTATGGGAAGAACTGAGAGTCACAACCAGATGAACATAAAGAACCTATTTCCTGCTCAAAAGCAGAGTTAGAAGGTAAACGGCTAAGGCCCGAAGTACACAAACTAATTATTCCATAAAAAAGTTTCCTCATCATAGTTCTACCGACACTTTATTTTTTTAAACAATTTATTTGAATTATGTTAATTAACTGAATAAAAATTTTAAAAATATTTTAAAATACATAAATATTTCGTAGAATTCAAAAAATAAATACATAAAGATTTCTTTGAGAGAGAGAGAGAGCACAAGGGGCAGAGGAGCAAGGGGCAAAGAGAGAGAGGAGAGAATCTCAAGCCAACTTCCTGCTGAGCAGGGTGCCCAACGAGGGGCTCCATCTCAGGACCCATGAGATGATTGGAGCCAAAACCAAGAGTCAGACACCTAACTGACTGAGCCACCCAGGTGTCCCTAGTTCCACCAGTACTTTAAAGAGCTACCTCTAGAGCTACATACAAAGCTCAGCAATCTTGTTCTACACACTTCAGTGCAACTGCTCATCTATGCGGCAGCCCCTTAACTTGCCTATTTTCAACCTCAAGGACCAACACTTGAGGAAACAGGATTCTCTTCCCCTTACAAACTCAAAAGCGGAGGTTCCTTTTTGAAAGTGAGTAAGTTTGACGGATCTGTCCAATTCTATCAGTTAACTGAAGTCTCCCCAGAAAATGCCTCAAAGGGCGCCTGGGTGGCTCAGTGGGTTAAAGCCTCTGCCTTCAGCTCAGGTCATGATCCCAGGGTCCTGGAATCGAGCCCCGCATCGGGCTCTCTGCTCAATGGGGAGCCTGCTTCCTCCTCTCTCTGCCTGCCTCTCTGCCTACTTGTGATCTCTATCAAATAAATAAATAAAATCTTAAAAAAAAAAAAAAAGAAATAAAATGCCTCAAAAATCAAATGATAATCCTGCTAAGAGATTTAAGTGGTTCTTAAATACAGAGAGAAGAGAAATAAACCACAGCCCATCAAACATCAAGCACCCCTAACAACCCCACACAGCCTAGTCTGCATGGGCACACTCACTGGATGAAGGATGGTACCCAGAATGTTCTGGTTGTGGCAGCTCTCCAGAATGATCTGAACATCTCTCTGAAGCAGTCGAGACTCGGTGAAAAATTTGGCTTCTGCAGCAAAGGGCTCTGGTGTTTCACTGCCATCTGCTTCCCGTCGAAAAGTTGGGCACTAAAGCAAAAGTAAGGTAGGTAGGTAATGAGCCTCAAGGTGTGTGTCAGGGACTCCAAAACCACACCAAGCCACCCAAAACCACAAATACCACAAAGCTAAGCTGGAGAGGTCTCAAATCAGGCCTTCTAACCCCTTTTTAAAACATAACGGTAAAAGGGAATCGAAATAGCATCTTGTCAGACTTCTTGGGAAAGCAAATAAAATGCATGTCACTATCATGGGGCAATTTTAAATTATATTTGAAAATTACCCCTTGCCAAGAAAAGAGTCACTAGTGTCTAGTTTTAAATCCCTAATTTTTTTTTTCAAATCAAAATGGACATTTTACATTGAGACAGTCATTCTCAGGGAAGATGGGAAGCTCTGAAGTTCACTTTCTGCATCTCAACCACCTCTTCACACAGCCCATTTGAAACAAACCCTAAGTACTTTTTAAAAAAATTGTTTTAAATCTTATTTGATCTAACAGAGAATAGTCCCACTACAACGTCTACAGTAGAAAATACTCTAGTCAGTGTTAACACTGGGAAGAATCAGTAAATCCAGAGTCCCAGAGAAGAAGCTACCTGTCAGTGAACACTTCCACAAACCCTAAATCCATCCCCATAGCCCAGTGTATGGTCTGACCTTGATCCCTGACAGCATGACAGTAACCAGGTAGTAATCTGGGAGGAGCAGGGCCCTGACCACACTCCCGTCTCGCACGTGCTCGATGATAGCTGTGTGACAGAATAAACAGCATAAGGCATTAGCCAAAGTTGTGCCAGGGATAAACAATGCCCAATCAAACTGCATTTAACACAGTTCATCTCCCTAAAACCCTCAGAAAGCCTCCCTCTGAGAAGTGACGAAACACTGGAAGATCTGAGTATCCACACAACAGACTCTTCTACGAACTATTCCTGGGAATACAGATTAGACCGACTTCTAGGTCTTCTCCACTTTCTGGGATCTCACAGCTCAGACCCAAGCTTCGTTATCCATAAGCTTGCTGGCTCACTACTGAAGTACCAAGTGCACAGCAAGAAACAAGTAATAATTCAGATTTGGTAATCATTTTATTTTACTCTGTCTGTAGTTAATAGGTCTCAAAACTGGGCCAAGAACTACAGTGTGAATGAGTGCGTGCACACATGCGTGTGTGTGTGTGTGTGTGTGTATGTGTGTGTGTTTATGTGTATATAGAATATAATTTCAGGGATGTTACTTAAGCGGTAGCTCTTAGAAAACAGGAAGATACCCAATGTGGAAAATTATCAGCAATCTACTCCCCTGCACCAGCAAAGGATTAACCGCTGTCAGAGCACATCTGTTGTAACCTACATAACTGCATTCAAGTTACCTTCCAAAATACCACAGTGCTGTTACACTCTTAACAATTTCCTCTGGCTAGAGAATAAAATAGCTTTTATAAACCTCAAGAAACTTGAAAAGAAACAGAAATCACTCTGTATTATGTCTTTCCCCACCAGCCTCACCATTGACAGGCTTCTGATGACGTGAGTCCACAAAGTGCCTTGGGTTCTCGATGGTATACTTGAGGTCCCGGATAGTATGTGAGCCATTCCCCTCACTCCACATTCCTTTCTTAGCTGCCTTTGCTTGTTCCTCACATTCTGAGAGCCGGTTCTGCTCAGGACTGGGACATAAAAAAGAAACACATGTGATGAGTTCCCAAGGTGTGGGGGGGTGGGGATCAGGTTCTTCTTTGAACTCTGGGTTTCTTCAGTATCTGCTCCCCTTGAAGAAACCAAAGCATTTGTTTCAGATCTATGGCTGCAGACCCAAGCCTATAACTAGAAAAATCACCATGAGTGTAATTTCCGGACTCCAGACTTGTTCCCTCAAACAACAGATTCGCTCCTAGGAGCATTTAATGAGAAGATGCAAAGAACACACATCTCAGTACTGCCACCATCAGTGACTCCAAGAGAACAAGCTGGTGGCTCAGAGGGAAGCCTCTCCAGGGGATACAGCTTCATTTAACCATCCCAGACTCAGGAACTGGATTCCAGGAAGAGCTCGGCAGGACACAGCACAAGGAAAGTGACTAAGAACCACCCTTACTCCCTACTGTCTAGCGAACAGGGCTGGGGAATACAGAGCAAATACTGTTATTACAGATGTCACCCCAAAACTACTTACACATTCAGTAAAGACCAGCAAGGCAAAAGCAGTCTGAAAAGCTTCCATTTTGAAAATGGAAGACTCCTCCTTCATGAGACAGGAAACCAAATATATATGAGAACAGTGAACACCAGAAGAGAGACCAAAAAACAAAACCAGAAATGGCTCTCCCCTATCCCCAGCCACCACCCTCACACACACACCCCTGAGCTAAAGTGAACAGTGAACTCCAAGGCCTTGCCACAATCTCAACACCTGGTTCCATCAAAGGCTATATGCATAAACTGAATCTCCCATCTTCAGCAGGAGGGATATCAGAGAACAGAGATCCCTGACCTACAACTTCTCAAGCCAGAAGTCTTCAGTACTGTTCTTTCCCCCTCTTCCCCAAAAAAGACAGTCACATCCTTGGGGGCCCAAGACTGCAACCAGAATTCAATAAAAAATGTGGCTTAAGAGATAGAAGCAAACATAGAAACTGAAAAAAGGAGAAGTCAAGACAGCTTTCGAGAAAAAGATCGGGACTCCAAGGGAGATTTCTTTGTTGAGAAGGTACGACAGAGTTATGAGCTTTTTAAAAATTTCATTCTGGTTGCAAACTGGATTCCCAAAAAATATTGCAATCATAATCATGCCAACAGTTCTCCTTAAGATACAACTTCAGCCTCCAAAAACACCACCTAAGACAAAGGTCTTTATTTAATTAAATTCCCACATGCTCACTCCCCAATTGTAGGCTCCAACAAATGTTTCTTTGCAATTTGAAAGGACCCACAGAAGTTTATAGTGAATGAGTTGGCCTCAAGTCTACGAAGAAAGGAAGAATGTAAAAAGTACATTCTTGTCTTTGCTCATCCCCATCACTGGTACAGTTCGTGCAAATATTTACCGAAAGCCTTTTGTACACCAACAACAGTCATATAATATAGCAAGGACTTAATGATTTAAACAGCATCTTTAGCCTCCAAATTACTGATGTAACATATCACTTTTCAGAGACTAAAGTGTTAATTAAAGCCAGCTGCAATCCATCCTACTGTGAGCCAACACTGGTGAACTTGAACATGATACATGTGCTATAAAGCTTACATAACTAACACTCACTCCCATTATCTTCACACTGCCATTAGCTGAACAAATACATTTTTACCTACTACTGAAGCATCTACAGATCTGTAGACCAAAACAGGCTTAAAAGGCTTGGGAGAAACAGAAAATTTTCCCTGACTTTAAAGCAGAACCATTGAGCCCTTGTCGGTTTCCCTAGATCCTAAGCAACAGATTTTGCTTCAAAATCTATTTATTCACTCCACTTTATTTTTCACTGCACTTATTTCTTGCACGTGATATATTGTATATCTATTTGTTTATTGGTTTCCTGTCTGTCTCTCCCCATTAAAATGTTAGCAGAAACTGTTTGTTCACTACTGTATTCTCAGTGCCCAGAACACAGCCCAGCACATAATAAGTGTTCAATAAATCTTCTGGGATGGGTGGAAAAATACTCTGGAACTGAGTATCTATCATGTAAGACATAGCCTGTTGGCTCTTATGAATATACTGAATGGAAGTGCCTTGTCTCTAACCCCCTTATTTAAAGGAGTTGCACATGTCAAATGCCACTAGTGAATCTTGAATGACCTCCTGGCTCAGAAAAAGCCACACTGGGGCAAGAAATGTCCTAAAAGCCAGGAGAGCACCAGCAGTTACTCACTGTATGCCGGGGACAGGAAAGAAAGTGCAGCAAAGCCACAGTAGAGCTGACTACACAACCTCTTTTAAGTGACCCCAGCTCTCACAGTGGAGAAGGAAGTTTGAGGGGGTAGGAAGAGTTAATAAATACTTACTTATTAGCTCTCATGCCTTCTCTCCGGGTGGCCAAGCCCTCTGCAACCAAAGACTCTGCAATGTTTTCCCCATTGGTATCTGAGGAGGAAAAAGGGAATTATACACAAGATGCCAATCTGTCTCCAACAACAGCAGAGCTCAAATGGAACCACTTTTCACCCTTAGCTCCTCAAGGAAAATGATATTACCAGAGAATTGGACAAGACAGCAATACAGTGTTGGGTTTTTCAGAAAACTTCTCCCAAAATGTCTAGTCTTGAAGACCCAAAGGTCTATAAATCTTCTTTAGGACTTTGTTTATAATTTTCTTGTGTATCTCCCAGGCCAAAGGCAATCTCAGGAACTACGGAGACTGAAAGAAAAGCAAGACACACACAGCAGCCCTAGAGAGTATAAAGAACACTGACCTAAGCAGCAGGGGCCTGGAGCGGAACACAAATTCTGCCACTTAATAGCTTAGACAAGGTCCCTCAGTATCATCATTTATTTATCTGTAAAATGGGAAGTGTACCCGCCACGTGGGTTCTTGTGAAAATTAAACCATGATGTCTGTAAATCTAACACAGTGCCCAGCACACAACAGGAATTAAAAACAAAAAATTAGTCCACACACCTGCTGTGCAATCAGATGGATTCACTTAGGATTGTCTATCATGTTTTACACAGAAAGTCTTAATTCCTCTCAGGATGCCCTATTCTCTGCTCCAAGAGGACACCAAGCCAAGCTACACCGTTTGTCAAAAGACTTTCTCCTGCTCTGAGAGACACAGGGGCAGAGGTGGTGTCTAGATTTCTAATCTATCATATAACAGCAGGCAAGAAAAATGAAGATAAACTTAAAACCCAATCTGATTAGGTTCTACCTGAGCACTTGAAACATTAATTGCATTTCATGCTACTGAAAAAGATTTCAGGTTCTGTATGCTCTTAAATCTCCGCTTGCCAGACAAAGCAATAAAGGAAGACATCTGTGAAGGAACTGCTGCATAAAAATCCTTAATATGGCAGAGAACAAGGTCCCAGATAAACTGAAACACAGGAGTCTAGCTAATAGGTACCGTCAGCAAAGAATAAAATTCTGTAAGATTTGTATTTAATACACTATATATTGACTTCGGGAAGCAGTAACACTATACACACCAACCCCAAATCTAGCCTAAATGCCTTGCCATTAGCATTGCCCGAATTGCTACAGGAACAAATTACAAGCCTCTTTTCCTACCAAGGCAAGTCGAGATGAATGATATTTATACAACAAATTCTCAGGTTCTGAGGCTGAGCATGGATCACCAGAACCTTTCCACCGAGGTTACTATTGAGGCCAGACATAGACACACACAGCTATCTGACATTAGCAAATATTACACTGATTGTTTCAAAGCAACCGGAATCCCAAAGAGTAAAAAGTCAAAAGGAAGGGTTTAACAATAAAATGAAAACTTGAGCAATAAGGTGCCAAGATATCAGAGAGTAGAAAGAATGAAGCCCTGGTACAAACAAGGTGTGTGGTCACAAAACCAGCCAATCAACTGCATGCCAAATAGCTTTCAGTTTCTTGGCACAGGGTGCTCTGAAATGGCCCTTGGCTGGCCCACTTCTAAAAAGTGAGTTCTGATTGCTCCTTCAAAAGGGAGAAAAATGTATTTCCCTGGGCTGAACTCCGGTAACAAAATGTGGTGGATAGAATACTGAAATGGGGAATTTGTAGGCTAAGGATCTTATTCTTGCTTAGTACTTACTGAATTATAAAACTGACCAAGTCATAACTGGGACGGTATGCTAAGCAAGTGGATGACTATATTTTCTCCAAAAGTCAGAAGACTAATTTTTTTAAAATAAGTTCAAGGTCAACCAAAAATTCTCAAATTCTACCATTCTTCTCCGTCACAAAAAGGGAGTAGCCACGAAACAGGATAAACATATGGATACTGATTATCTAAGCCAATGTATCCTTTCATTAGAATTGACATGGAGATTTCCTTAAAAGAGCTGAGTAAAAATATTAAACTTCTAAGTCATTTAAACCTTTAAAACTGAAAGATGTAAGTGATTCCAAACATTCAGTGTAGGTAATTCCAAACATTCTTTCAGTCTGTATTTACTGATCACTTCCTAGGCACCAGGTTTTATTCTAAACACTAGGATATTATCATGCACATATATCCAGTTTATAATATGGGTCAATTTTAAAAATGAACTTTCTAAAAACAAAAAAGGATTTTAAATGTTAACTTCCCTTAAAATACTTTGACCATTTTAGTTGAAGACCGGGTTTACTTAAAAGAACTCTCAGACATGGTGTCTTTATAGAGCTATCTGTGCCTGCCATTTTCTGTAGTTTCAGGAAGGTCTCCGGCAGGGTAACAGAAGACTGACCAGCTGTTATGGAACTGTAATTTTGTAGGTGATAAAATCCCTGAGCGACTTTTTGACGACCATGAGATTCTATTCTTTCTAACCAGGAGCCATCTAACAATAATGCTTAAGTGGTTTATTTCCCATTACATTATTTGAATTTTGGGCAAAAGGCAAATTTGTTTCTCTTTCGGAAAAGATTCTATGTATTTCTATGATTTCCCATTCAATCAAGAAGCAGATAGCCAAATGACTGGGAGGCTGAAAAGGGCTTTTTGTTTTGTTTTGTTTTGTTTTAAAGATTTTATTTATTTATTTGACAGACAGAGATCACAAGTAGGCAGAGAGGGAGGCAGAGAGAGAGGAAGGGAAGCAGGCTCCCTGCTGAGCAGAGAGCCCGATGCGGGGCTTGATCCCAGGACCCTGGGATCATGACCTGAGCCGAAGGCAGAGGCTTAACCACTGAGCCACCCAGGTGCCCCTGAAAAGGGCATTTATCTACTGGGTAAATCAAATGAAACCTCTCCAGGTCATCCCGGAGTCACCCAACTCACTTCCTAAGAGTTCTACAGTTAAAATCATAATCTTAAGAGGATGCTGTTAGCTGCTTGCTTATGTCTAGTTAACTGACTACCCAAGTCAAAAAATTATCTAAAGCAGCTCAGTGGGAAGGTTATTTTATCAAAGAATTACAGAATTTAATCAAGGATTTAAAAAAAAAAAAAAAAACTGCTCCCAAAATGGCTGCTTTATGGAGAACACTCTACCAATCCTTTCAATGTCCTATTTCTGTTCAAACTCCATCCCACAATCTTATTCTGTTCCTCCCCCTAATCCAAAAAAGATCAGAACACCTCCTACCACATGAGCCACCTGGCCCAGCTAAAGCAGGCGTATGTGCATGTGCGCACACATTACTGAGTACATACTCTGTGCCAGGGCCAAGTACTTCACACACACTATCTCCTTCAACTCTCTCAATAGCTTACAAATGAAAAAACTAGGAGTTACACAAAGGCTAAGAGTTAAATAAGAGTACATGGTAACAGAAGCCAGAATTCTAACCCACACCTACACAACTCCAAAGCCTGTGTTCTTTCCATTCCATTCCAAACCATGTGGCTTGCAAAAACCCATGAGTCCTAAACAACTCTTCCTTTCCTAAAAAGCCTCAGGAGAAAACCCAAAAGACAAATAAAATAGAAGATGCAATAGGAAATCTATAGGAATTCAATTAGCACTATGACCTAGAAGCACAGAGCCATTGAGTTACACAGGCCGATGGTCTAAATAAGGAAGGATGCTATGGGTACTACGCACACCTAACCCAGGCCAGCAAAGCAGGCACAGGAGTAAACAAGGAGCAGCAATGAGGGACACTGCACCAGGAGCAACTATGCACCACGAGAGCTCCAGTACTCAAAAGACTTCCAATTACACCCACAACCAACTGTCCTAGAACTACCTCCACCAGAACTCACACCGGCCTTCCACAAGATAAAATCTGATCTTCGGAGCAACTTTGGACTCAGAGAGAAGTCCTTTTCTCCTTGCTAACTCACCTTTTCCAAGGTAGATCATGCCATACTCTCGCCCCTGAGGAGTCTTGTTTTCTATAGTGAAACAGACTTCCTTCCCAATCAGCTTCTTCCGGAGGAACTCTCGGGCAAGAAATGCCCAGGGCTGCAAGACAAAACAAATGTGTCACATGAGAATTGCCTAGTTCCCGACCACAATCAGCATTCAAGCAACTTCACTCCTTCAGTATCCTGGCCCTACATTAAGCCCTGAGGGGAATATAAAAATGAGATGCACATAACATAGATTGCATTTTTATGGGGCTCAGAAAAAAAAAAAAAAAAAAAGGAGGATCTAGTAGGACGCCTGGGTGGCTCAGTCAGTTAAGTGTCTACCTTTGGCTCAGGTCATGATCCTGGGGTCCTGGGACAGAGCCCCACATCAGGTTCCCAGCTCAGTAAGCAGTCTGCTTCTCCCTCTACCCCTCCCCCTGCTCATGCTTGTTTGCACTGTCAAATAAGTAAAACCTTTTAAAAAAAGGGGGGGGGGTGTCCAGCAGTTGGTTTCACTAGCACAGGCCGTCAAAGCAGGTGTCATAGTTGTCCAGATTCTGGCAGGACTTTCTCCTCCACTACTTTCTATTCAGAGCTATAGTTTCCTTCATGAGTAATAATATTTCCAATTTTGCCAATAATTTTTCAGCACTTGCCATAAGCCAGCCACTACTCTAAATGCTTTATATTTATCAAACCACTTTTGAATGAGAAGTCCAGGCTCCAGGAACTCACCTAGTCAAAGGGAAAACATAAGCAACTACCACCTCCATTTGTTTGCCTCTTTCTAGTTTACAAAGTGCTTTCACTGATTATTACACTAGCCGAAAACAGTTCAAGGTGTTGTCAGAGTAAAGGCAAGGTTCTAGTACTCTTATTTCAGAGTGAGTCTCCTGCTCAAGGAAGAGCCTTGCTTCTATCATTTCCCCCACCTTTTTTAAGAACAGCAGAGTTGGGGTGCCTGGGTGGCTCAGTGGGTTAAGCCGCTGCCTTTGGCTCAGGTCGTGATCTCGGGGTCCTGGGATCAAGTCCCGCATCGGGCTCTCTGCTCGGCGGGGAGCCTGCTTCCCCCTCTCTCTCTCTCTGCCTGCCTCTCTGCCTACTTGTGCTCTCTCTATCTGTCAAATAAATAAATAAAATATTTTAAAAAAAAAAAGAACAGCAGAGTTGAGAAGGGCAAGAACTAGTCTCCCCAAAATGTTTCCTTTTCCTGCTCTATTCTGGGGCTGCACCAGTGGGACCCAGGCCCCAGAATCTTAGGGAAGACACCAGTAACAGGCCCTGGTAAGGAGTCTTCTTGACAATGACATTCTTCCCTCCACCATCTAAGGCCCTGACATAAGGGGTGAGCCACACATCCACAAAATGCGAAGTCTCCCTGTGATACCAGATCCCCACCCCATCACTTCTAGGATGGTACAAAGGAAGAGGTCTCCTCTGAAAGAGTCCGGTCAGTCAGAGGCCACATGCACTTGAATTTACAGTCTAGACCTAGCTCAGTGCCCCCAAGTTCCCTCAGAACAGAAATGAGGAAGCAGGGGGTAAAAGTTCAAGGAACATAGGATCTGCAGGACCTTGTGTGCAGAAAAAAATGCAAAGCACGAAAGGGAAGTGTGCATAGATGTGCATGGTTACAACTGCCCAGAGCCATAGAGCTCAGGCTACAGAGAGTAAATGTAAACAGTACATCACTGGCCTGGAAAGGAAGCCTCTGCTAACCTTTCCAAACCATTAAGATTATTCCATGGGTCTATCCAATAGGCTTTTCTAAAAGAAAAACATCCATATGACTTCTCAGAAACCAGAAGCCAATCCAAAGAGGCCAGTCCACCAACCTGTTGGGCTGGTACTCACAAAGCTAGCAGTGTTACAGAACATCAGTTGGGAAAGCTTCTAGGAAGACCTGATCCTGTGTAAGTGTTCTCAAAGACACAAAAACAAGCTTATCCTCATTCATCTAATGCTCTTTCCTCAAAGCACCCAAGAGCAAAAGAGCCAATCACTCAATGGTCCTACAAAGTTCATCATATTTTCATGTCCCATTTCCACCCCCTGCTCCACTCCCTAAAAATGAAAACAGCCACCTGTCTCCAAAAAGAGTCTTGTAATTGAAAAATGAGCCCAATTGTCAACCACATCACAAAAACTGTACTGAACAAACTAAAACCCAGCCTCCTCCATTCTGATGATCTTAGTGATTCACTTAATTCTAACAACAGCCTGAGCCACGTCCTACAGCTACCTCATGTTCAGGATTCAGCTCTGAGGCCCCACCAGTATCTAAAATTCAGTAAAACGTGATTTTCCTAAGTACTTGGGAAAGTTCTGACAAAACAAGTACTCCTAACGGACTTTGGTAAAAACTGATTCATCAAGGGTCAGTTCACAAGGAACTACCTAGCACCTATGGGGAAACCTGCAATTTCTACCAACTAGACAAAAGTCTTAAAAGCTTTTAAGGCTCGCTGAAGGAGCACCCTTCTCTTCAACCTTAGGACCTCATATTTTACAGCTGGTAAGTCACTGCGCAATAAGAGAAAGCCACACTGGAGGTCTTAGGAAAGACATATACCTAATCCTATAAGAACAAATAACCTAATTTCTATAACCTTGCTTTTTTAAAACCAGCCTCTCAAGTTGTGTTCCACCCAGAGCTGGGCAAATTCCCAAATGGCACAAGATTTTAGCTATGAAGAGAGGCAACTGAGAGACCCATGGAAGCGACTAACCACATCACTCCTCACAAGGCCAAGAGAGCACTCCAGGATAAATCTTTGTCCAAGTGTCCATACAGAGGACAGCCATCAGACGCCTATCTGCTGGAGAAGGCTATCCCAACACAGCCTCCCAGAACAACTCTGGGAATCAAGTACAGGAAAGTTGCCCAAAGCATTTATCAAATGAGCTCCAGAATGGCCTCACAGGAAGGAGAGTTGTGGTCTGTTCATAATGTCCCAGCGCTCAATCTAAGAAGCAAATGGCTGTTAAGTAGCTGAGACTCAAAAATCACCTCTTCCCTTTAGAATGCTCAACAGCAGGCAAGCTAGCAGCTTGCACTCTGCTCCCTGCCTCAAGCAAGGTCTAAGGTCTACTACAAGGAAATGAGTTTTTTTAATTCCAATCTTTTCTCTGAACCAGGTAGACTCCTCCACTACTGAACAGATGTATGTTCAGTATGTATATGTATGTTCAGTGTATGTAAATCCTTAAAGCTAGCTACTTTTTTCCATGACCCAATGCTCAATACTTCTTATCCCATCTTCTAATCACCCCACCCACTGTACCCCACACGATATAACCAATTCCCCTATGGCTCACCACCCCACCATCCTAAGTCTTGAAGGCTCCACTGAACATAGGACTATAACATTCATTTCTGGATTTCTCATGAAACCAACATAGGGCTTCACACATAACAGGAACTCAGTAAATCTGTGAGAAATAAGTATATAATTCCCACAGTGCCCGTCAATGCAGTATCTAGGCTGCCTAGAGTAGCTAGGCAACGCTGGGGATTAGCCTGGAACAGGGCAGTGATGACTGGGGACATACAGTGGAGCTGTTTTTACTACCACAGGACTTAGGAGAGAACGGGGTTCTTTGAAAGAAGGTATCATGAGTGAAGGCAGAGAATAAGGAACCAAATGATATATGGGACAGTGATACAAAGGGAAGCAAATGAGCTATACCATCCCCGACTCCTTCTGAATGTGAAAAAAACAGACAACATGCTCCAAAACAAAGGAAAACCAGAGAGAAAGGGTAATGCCACTTCCACAATCCAATGATCCCCAAAAGAAGATGCTCAGGTTTTTTAACCTCTTTATTCACATGTTTATTCACTGCGTATCTGTTTCATGTCAGGCACTGACTAGGCTCAAGAACAGAGATGTGAGGTAAGGTCCCACCCCTCGAAGAGCTTACAGTGTAGTAGACAAAGACATACATATAAACATGGAATGAATGTGGGAATAACAATGAGCAGGGGAATAAGTGAAATTTTGTTTCAAAAAGATCTGGGAGCATATGGAGAAAGGATTAGAGGGCAAGAGAATGAAGGCAGAAGGACCATTATTTCAGCATTCCTAGCAGACCATCAGAGTGGAAGAAAGAACAACAGGAGTAGCAATGAAGTTTCAAGGATGGAGAAGAGATCTCTTAAAGGAGGCGGACTCTCTCTAGGTCTTGATAAAGGCCTACAGTGTCACAGGGGAAGGGAAGAGCAAAAGAAATCAGGTTTCTGATTTGCATTACCAGTTGGTGTCACTGGTCACTTGAGCCAAAGCAACTTCAAAAGCAAGGCAGCAGTGGGTAGGGGAAAAACAGATTACAGCAGGGAAAAGAGAGACTGGATTATCAGGACAGATAAGTAGGGACTAGCTGAGAAAGGGTGAAATCTGCAACCATCAAATGCTTCACATTTCCGGGACCTTTGAAGAGTTACCAGAAGAAACAATGAGATGGACCTGCTCTGGAAGAGAAAAAAAAAAAGCACCACCCTGTACAAATACATGAAACTAGAATGAGGGCTGGGATCAGATTCTGTAGTATTCCCTCAGCTAGGATAGTTCCTGTAAGATTTTACCGTACTGTTACATAGAATACTGTTAAAATATTTTAGAACGAGTTCCAACTGGCCTTGTGTTCCTCTGCCCTAGATTCCCATCCACGAAACAGGAAATTAAAACCCAATCCTTCTTTCTTAGAGGCTATGTTGCATCTTTCTTCTGGGGCAATGAACTTAATCAGCCCTAGCCAGCCAGCGTCAACTCTCCTTTCATGAGTACTTGAGCTGTTAACACAACACACAACTGAAAGGAAAAGAACTATTCCAAATGACATTCCAAATGTCAAGAAAAGCACTTAGGATGCAAAATCTGAAAAGTACTATGAGAGAGTTAATCTTCAGGGCTTGGTCTAACAGTACTAGTACTAACAGTACTAGTATTTACAGTAGAAATTAACAAATAGCAGTAGTGATTACAAGTAACATTTACCAAGCACTTTATAGACGCATGCTAAACACTTGACATGATCTTGTTTCATCCTTACTAAACAAGCCAACGTCTACACTATCACTACTCCTAATACTTGTGGTCACTGATGGAAGACCAATGAAAAAGAACTTCTTTGGCCTATTTTGTCTTCATCCCAAGAATCTAACTGGATTGCTGCTGACAGAATTACCGGGGACTTTTCTCCATTTTCTAGAATATTGATTCATTATTGTAATTCAAACAAAATGCCCTTTTTATTACAGATTTTTTAAAACTACGTGTTTTCCTTAAACAGAAGATCCCCTGAGTTGCATTTTCTTCTTCACTTCCACATCAGGGAACAGCAGAGGTAAGCTGAGGTACCAAACTTGCCCAATTATCATCAAGTTGGGGAAAGGACAAATAATTACAATCCAGAAATTTCACTTTTGATGATAGCCAAGCACTACTTAAGAAGAAACAAAAACTGAGGTTTCAAAGTATGGGAGCCAAGAAGACTAAACCATGCCAAATTTGGACTCACAGTAGTGGCTAGGAGATGTAAGAACTGAAGGAGTCCAAAGCAGACCACAAAGACAGCAAGGTGGGCAGGTGTTAGAGGCAGGAAAACAGGGCAGTGGAGGGGATGCTGGGACACAGGATCAGAAGTCTCTCAAATCACCATAACACAATGGCTCTTGACTACTTGTAAGCCACAAGCTGCCTTAAGAAACCAATTAAAGACTCCCTCCTTTAACAATGCATGTTTACACAAAACTTTGCGAACAATTTCAGGGGGTTCACAGATGCCTTTAGGGGTTCATGGATCCAAGATTAAGAATCTGTAATAAAGCAGAGGCATGCAGTATACTACTATTTTTGAAAGGAAGAGTGTCTGCTGGGACAGGTGTTAAGTAGCTCTGGAAGGAGATACAACACACTAACAACATCAGCAGTCCCTGGAAAGAACTAGATTTTTTACTCTCTATCCTTCTGAATTTTGAACATGAAGAATTCCAACATAAATTAATAAAAGAACTCTGCCAAAACCAATGGCAACCTCAAATGACTGAGACAACCTAGCAAATATTCCAACCTAGGCTAAGAGAAGGAGTGAAAACATGGAAAAACCAGAAGAGGCTCCAGCTTATGGGAAAAGGTAGGAGAAAAGGGCCAGAGACCGGGATCACTGCTAACAGTGGTAAATGTGTAAAGCCTATGCAAGCCATGACAGGTATGTCCAGACCCTCACTCCCATGATACAAAACTAATACCCAAAATACACAGGAAAAGATTACAAAACTTCCATTAGTCAAGGAGATTGGGCTACAACCTAGGTCCACAGCCTCAGGGAAGCCTCTGGAAGCACCTACCTCATCTGGGGTATCTTTTGCATCAGGCTGAGTTGCGGCCGCCCGGCGTGCAAGATTTCCGGCTCGAATGTTGCTAAGATTGATCTGCCTCTCGGGAGGAGGCCCGCCACGAGGCTGCCCTCTGACAATGATGGCACAGCCTGAGAGGACCTACAGAGGGAAAAAAAAAGAGAAAATTAACTGTCTAGAAGTAAGATTTCCATAACAGAAGTTGTTCACTTACTGTATCCCCAACATCTCCAACAGTACTTGGCTCCTTGGAGGCATTCACATATTTGTGGAATGACTGGTGAATGGCTAAATGAATGGGATTGTTTTTATTTTATTTTTTTAAGATTGTATTTATTTATTTGTCAGAGAGAGAGAGAGCGCACGCAAGTGCATGTGCACAAGCGGGCAGAGTGGGAGAAAGAAGTAGGCTCCCTGCCGAGCAAGGAGACCGATGCATAACTTGATCCCAGAACCCTGGGAGCATGACCTGAGCCGAAGGCGGCGGCTTAACCGACTGAGCCACCCAGGCGTCCCTGTTTTTAATTTCATAAGAGAAATACCTACAGAAACATCGGGCTAGAGATAGAAGAAGGAATTAAACAAACAATGGAATAGTCATAAAATAAATAGACTGTTCGGGATAAAGAGCCATGTGAGACATGGAGATAAATGACCTTTGTAATTTCATCCCAGTGAGCACCACCACCATGTTCTTGTCAATTATTAAGAAGTTAATGTCTCGAGGCACCTGGGTGGCTCAGTGGGTTAAAGCCTCTGCCTTCGGCTCAGGTCATGGTCCCAGGGTCCTGGGATGGAGCCCCTCATCAGGCTCTCTGCTCGGCAGGGAGCCTGCTCCCTCCCCACTCCTCTCTCTGCCTGCCTCTCTGCCTGCTTATGATCTCTCTCTGTCAAATAAATAAATAAAATCTTAAAAAAAAAAAAAAGATCCTTTAAAAAAAAAGAAAAAGAAGTTAATGTCTCCCCATCCACACATCTCATTCTAGGATGGAGGCAAGCAATGGAAGGCCTAAGAAAAAGGGAAGCTGAAGGAAGAAGCCCCTAAGTCCATCTGCAAGGAGGTGAGTACTGGGCAATGTTACACTTTCGTTGCACACAGCACTCAGTCAAGAGTA
Organism: Taxidea taxus jeffersonii; assembly: GCA_003697995.1. Lineage (NCBI taxonomy): Eukaryota > Metazoa > Chordata > Mammalia > Carnivora > Mustelidae > Taxidea > Taxidea taxus. The sequence continues at coordinate 17,505 of RCUC01120812.1, forward strand.
AGGGAAACATATGAAGTGATCTAGAAAGTCCACGCTCTCCAGGATTAAAACAGAAAAATCGAAGAGGCATCTTACAGCTCCCAAGCACAGTAGCTCCTTTTAGCTCTCTAGTCAAAGGCACCAGGCATAGAACCCACTTGCAAAAGAGCTCTGAAGCTCACTGGGATTTAACTTAAAATATATGCAGGGGAGAAGAAGGGAGGATTTCAAGTGGGAGAAGAGAAGAAAAGGCGTAGAGAAAAAAATGACAAACGTCACCCAGGCTATTCAAGTTATCCTCGCTCAGCGAGGCACATTTAATGAACAGATGGGCTCAGGCACTGGCTTCACTAGATCTGAAAAATTCCCAAACTCAACGCTTCAAAACAAGAAGTATCTGCTGAAAAATTAGTAGATAGAAGGTTGGAGAGTTCTGCCAACAGAGAGGCCTATGGTAGACAATACCATGGAGTTTTCTGTAAAGAAATGATGCCTAGGGGCGCCTGGGTGGCTCAGCGGGTTAAAGCCTCTGCCTTCAGCTCGGGTCAATATCCCAGGGTCCTGGGATCAAGCCCCATATAGGGCTCTCTGCTCCACGGGGAGCCTGCTTCCTCCTCTCTCTCTCTCTCTCTGCCTGCCTCTCTGCCTACTTGTGACCTCTGTCTATCAAATAAATAAATAAAATCTTAAAAAAAAAAAAGAAAGAAAGAAATGATGTCTAGAAAGGAAAGCACTCCTGTATACATTTGCTTAGCTAATACTTTTCCCTTGCCTCTCCACTTTAATTAGTGCTTTAAATTGTGAAATATAAATACTGAAGCACATTCAAACACACACATACACCTTAAAAAATAAGCAAACAACTGAGTAACCACCATCCAAGTGAAGGACTAGGAACACTGCTGGAACCTAGGCTCCCCTCTGTGCCCCACCACTTGCAGCCCCTTCCCCTGCCACCATTATGACAACCCTTCCCTTGCTTTCCTATACAGTTTTACCACTTATGTCTACATCTCTACACAGTATGGTTTCATTTTTTCCTATTTCTGAACTCTCTATAAATTGAGTCTACTGTGTGTGCCCAAATGTAACTTGCTTTGTTTGCCTCTGTTTTTTCTTTTTTTTTTTCTTTTTTTTTATTTTTAAACATTTTATTTATTTATTTGACAGAGAGAGATCACAAGTAGGCAGAGAGGCAGACAGAGAGGGGAAGGGAAGCAGGCTCTCCGCTGAGCAGAGAGGCCCGATGCGGGGCTGGATCCCAGGACCCTGAGATCATGACCTGAGCTGAAGGCAGAGGCTTTAAACCACTGAGCCACCTAGGTGCCCCTTGTTTTGTTTTTCTTAGTGAAACTCATCTATGTTGATGTAAAACACTTGTTTATTCACCTTCATGGCTATGTATGTCATCGTATGAACAATTTTTATCCATTCTACTAACTTATACAGAAACTGTCCAACAAATACACACGTTCCAATTTTAAAGTAATGGTGCTCTGATTAACATGTCAGTATCCTCAATACTTTAATCACATAGACCTTGGTCTAAATAGCTCTTCTCCGGCTACATCAGGACAACACATAAAAAAGATAATCTTTCTTATCTAGTTACAAGTCATGCTCTTCATTTATACCCTTTCTGATCAAGTGCTACCAGCAATTAAACTCTATAGCTTCCAACCAAACAGCCTTTCTAACTGCCTCTCCTGAGAACCCATACCCTGGGCATCATCCCTAGCAACTGACATTCTAAAAAGACAAGCTTTCAAGGTGAAGCCAGGAAAGAACAGGTATACTAGAACACTGAAATGAGAAGCGCCAAAGGATGTAAAAGAAAAGAGCTGGGATCGGATTCATTTATAGTCCAGCCTCCGCAAGCAGCAGAAGCAAGAACAGCATACTGTAGGATACCTGCGCTTGAAATCATTCACGCACAAGTTCTGAATGGGGCTGACTAGAGCCAAGCCACATACAGGATATAAACCAGAGCATTTGTCCCCAGTGCCTGGTCCTCAGTTGTAGACAATCTTTCACAAAAAGTAATAAAGCACTCCCAGGAGATGCAGTACTTCTCAGCGAGCCCAGCTGGGAAATCTAAGGTCCATTTATAAGAAAACCCACCTTAGCTGACCAAGGTAAACCCTGATGAATGAGCACTGACCCAGGCTAGGTGGGGAGAAAACGGTGTTTATTTCTCAAGCCTGACCCAAAAAAAAAACCCCCCAAAAAACCAAAAACAAAACAAACAACAACAACAACAACAAAAAACACTGAAAAGCTCAAGAACAGAGTGACCAATGAGAAGAATCCCTTTGTCCCTAAATATCAGAAAGGTGCTACCTCTAATGCCTCTACCTAGTAAACCAGATCCCTGGGGGGTAGCGGGTCTATAACTATTACCCTGGTCCCATAAAGGGTTTTGGCAAACAACTTGTGCATAGGAATTTTGCGAAACTTCCTCTGTACCTCCTCCCCTCTCCCTGAATGCTATTCTGAAGACCATTATCAGAACATCTCTGCATTATTGCACCAAATATGCCATTCAGACAACAGTCAATGCTTGGATTAATATTGGAGAGAGAGGACTTCCTTTACAGGCCACTTGACACCTTTTATATTACTGAGTGTACAAATTCAGGTAGCAGGCACCAATCCAACCTCCTAACCAGTAAGAATAGATGCTCATTGTGGCCGGCACTGCCATTCCTACTCCCCCAGGAGGAAAGCACTGACACATGTACATCTTTCCTGTGAAACTCGCTCCCCCTCATTTAGCCATAGCCTTAGCACAGAAGCAGGAAAAGACTAGTCTGCAGACGGTTAAGAAAGAAGAAACCTATCTATAAGAAAAGAACTGGTTTCCTTCGTACTATTTATAGGAACTGAAATCGCATAAAGGAGGTGTAGTGTGTGTTGACCTACCTCCATTTCAACTTCTAAGGATTGTTAAACTCCTTCCACAACTGCCTTATTTGCCAACAGTCTCTACTCAAGTTCTTCCTCAACTTAAAAAAAAAAATTTTTTTTTAGGAGCTAAAGCTAGGTGAGGGGGCACCAGAGGGGGAGATGGGGGAACGGAGGGAGGGGCAGAGGGAGAAAGTGAGAATCTCAAGCAGGATCCACACCCAGCATGGGGCCCACTGTAGGACTCAATCTCACAATCCTGAGATCATGACCTGAGCTGAAATCAAGAATTAGACACTTAACTGACTAAGCCACCCAGGTGCCCCCCCTCACTAAAAATATTTTAATGGTCTTCTCTTATACAAGGTTCCCCACCAAATAAAGCTAAGGAGAAATAGCTTCTGGTGGAAAAAAATAAAGGGTTTAAAGGGTCTTTAAAAATGTAAAAGACCAAGGGTTTATATATCAAATTTAACTTGTATCTCCTATAGCATCAAATCATTTTTCCTCTCTGAAAGACCTGATATCTAAGCAGATAACATTTATAATTTTATTCACTGATTCATTTATTCATTTATTAAATATATGCAAATCTGAGTGCCTACTGTGTACCAGGTATTGTTCTAGGCAAGTGACATACTCAGTGAAATAAAACAGACAAAAGTATCCACTCTCAGAGAGTTGACATTCTAGTAGGAGGAGACAAACAATAAATATAAGTAAATAAAATACAGTGTTTATAAGAATTTTAATTTCAGAAGAATAATGTTACGACTGAGAGGAAACTGTCACAGATAATTGTTCTGCCAAAGCTGTACTGATTCATGTTGCAAACTTTCATGGATGCAGTAATTATCCTTAATTGCTAATTTATAGGGCATAAAAAGCAAGTCATATGGTAACTGCTTTATCCAATTATATTAATAAAATGACATACTCTAGAAAAACGATCTTAGCCCTACCTGATACAGCAGGAGGTTCGTAAAAACAGCTGTCACAATGAATCAGTTTGATTGAGGTTATGGATTAGACATTTCTCAGCTCTGCCAATAAAGGTTGCAAAGGGACTGGTGTGATTCAGAGGACCTGGCTTCAGGGCACAAGTTAGATGGTGACAAAGGCTGAGACAGGCCAGCTATGCAGGAGAATAGGGACTCAAACTGTTCAAGCCCACTTACAGGTTTACAGGAAGATTGACCTACAGTGAAACACTTTATAGGCAGCCACTGAAATGTTGCCCAGCAACAGAATACCACAATAAAACTTCACTAGATCCTGATAGATGATTTGGTGTACGTAACTCTGAACCCCCCAGACCATAGACATTAAGACGAAAAAAACTTATACAAAACCTTAGCTATGCTACACTTAAGGAAAAGAAAATGATGATATAGAAATCCATTTAAGTATGGGGCACCTGGGTG